>JABUQX010088758.1:15000-23590 GCA_015478945.1 Trachelipus rathkii
ACCTCAAAAATTCTTCATGTCAAGAACGGAATAGATTTCCTCAAAAATAAAATAAAAAATAATGAAATTATTCAGCAATTGATAAATTCAGAAATAGACTTGGAAAAACGATTGAAATTTTTAGTATGTATAAAGAAATACTCAATACTCGTCAAGTTTATTTAATTTTTTAATTAGTTCAATAAATTACGCAGATTTAACTCTTTTTAATAATGCAAATAAAAAATTTTTACTTTCGTTTTAAGAAATTCAGCAAAAACTTAACAGATATTCAATTTTATATTCTTTATTTGGGCATATTAAATAATTATCTATTAATATAATAATACTTGTTTCCATCACTTAAAATCTCAACGAAGGCACAAATTCTATTTGAAGTATATTTCTTTTCCTTCTGAGCTTTCATTTCAGAATTTAAAAAAAAAAAATAAAAAAAAAAAAATTCAAAACTTTGGAAATTCGATCGACAACCACTAGCGACATTATTTTCAGCGACCAACACTCAACAAGTTTTAATTAATATAAGCTGCATGACTGTATCATTTACTGATACTATATAATAAAAATTTGAGAGCAAATTTTCAATTTATATACAGAAAATTTAGTTCAAGAGTAATGCTGCACATTGAAAGCATTCTAAATCTATTGCTAGATTTATTAAAAGTTATTCAAAATATCTTATTATTTACACATTATTATAATAATAATAATAATAATAATAATAATAATAATAATAATATAATAATAATAATAATAATAATAATAATAATAATAATAATAATAATAATAATAATAATAATAATAATAATAATAATAATAATAATAATAATAATAATAATAATATTATATGTAATATATTATTTACATTTTTGCTTAGAAGTAATATTTACAACTGGTTTTAGTGATATAAAATAGGTTATAAAAAATAATAATAATAATAATAATAATAATAAAATCAATTAAATAATCAATTAAATAAATAAAAAAATAAATAAATAATTAAATAAATAAATAAATAAATAAAATTAATAATAATAATAATAATAATAATAATAATAATAATAATAATAATAATAATAATAATAATAATAATAATAATAATAATAATAATAATAATAATAATAATAATAATAAATGAATAATCAAATAAATAATAATAATAATAATAATAATAATAATAATAAATATTATAAATAATAATATTATAAATAATAGTATAATAAATAATAAAATAAATAATAATAATAATAATAATAATAATAATAATAATAATAATAATAATAATAATAATAATTAAATAATCAAATAAATAAAAGAAATAAATAATAATAATAATAATAATAATAATAATAATAATAATAATAATAATAATAATAATAATAATAATAATAATAATAATAATAATAATAATAATAATAATAATAATAATAATAATAATGCTTTTAGAAGACACACACATATAGCATTGTTTTGGTGGTTAATTTGCAGAAAAGAGACACTTACCATTTGGGTCTTTGGCTTCGAGTCCTTCTGCTTCGACCACCACAAGATTTAGAACAACGATTGGAGGCTGCAAATAGTTTCAAAATAGTAAAATCTGTTATTTATAGCTTTGTGTACGTACCGTATTTGAAATAACTCTTATAACTTCTACACTTTGCTACAAATATTTCTTTTTCGACTTTAATATCACTTGATCCATACATTTTTTTTTCTTTCTATAAAAAAAAATATAGACTCCTTCCCGACTATTGACTGTTGTGGATTGCCCAGGAAATTGACATAGTCTTCCAAGCTGTATATTTAATAATTACACTATATAATTTAAAATGTTTTTCAGTAATCTCACATATCCTACCGTACACACCGAATAGAAAAAAAGTAAGAAATTCCGCAATAATAAATAACTACAAGTAGTCCAATTGCCTCATTTAAATCTTAAGTTCAATTAAATACAATGGTTATATTCATCTACTCCTTTCCACCATGACCGTATTTCTTTAGCATAGGCTGTAGAATAATAAAATACATTTCAAGTTTGTCAGAGTTATATTATTAAAATCATGACAGCTAGAAGAAAATATGTAAACATTGTAATTAGGCCATTCAGGAATAATATTCTGCAATGGCTGCATATATTAACGTTCTTCTTATAAATTAGTTGATTTCTAAACACTATTTAACTCAAAGAATATTTATATGAAGTGTTTATTGTTTGCTTATAACTAATGAAAATTATTGGTAGCGCCCACAAAAGGAAAAGCCAAAACTCAGGAAGATGTGAAATAGGTTAGAAGACTGATTGGAGTATTTTAGTTCATATATCTAAAAAAAAAAAAACCTACTACTACAACACTACTACTACTTACATTAATGGAATAATTTTAAAAAAAACCCAACCCTTCCACTACATAATAATAATAATAAATAATAATAATAAAAAAAAATAATATAAAATAAAAAATAAATTAATAAGTACTATGCCATATCAAAACCCATTCACGTTTAATTCTAGGTTTAATATGAATATTTAAAAAAAGAACGTTCTAAGGAATGTGCATTCATGGAATACTGTGAATGCACAAAAATTGATCGAGTGGATAAAAACCTGTATACCTAACCTTATACAGCTTCCACAATTCCCGATTCCCCTTCTTCCAATTTGTTGAAGTCAGATGGAGAAATCATAATCCCCCTTCCAACCAAGGGACCTCCACTGGCATAATTTTAAACCACCTTCGCCATAGACATCGTGCAATTAGCTAAGTATCCTGTCAACTTTTTAAATTAATGCAATTTTTCGAAAAAGGCTAAAAAGAAATTTTCCAGAACTCATGCTAATTATATACGTTCAACCTCCTTCAGAAAAGTGTATTAGCTTGTACAATTCGTATATATTCACTTTTTATTATATATATATATATATATTATATAAAATTATATTATATTATTATATATAGTATTATTTATTGATTATTATTATATCATATATTATTTATATATTATTCCCTTTCCCATTTCGGGCAAAAATCAATAATATGCGGATTGCGTAATAAATATCATTTCCGTATTCCATGCTCGAAAATACAGATAATATGTATGAAATAGCGAATATGATAAAATATTTCCGTATTTCTCAATACAAAATATTATCGGTATTGCAACCACACCATTAACTATATAGCATCCAAATTCGACAAGAGGCAAAAATGTCCCAAATTTCCTGTAATTATCATTTTAGTGATGGGATTCAATCTTTTGGCTTCTTGCTCTCATTGAAAAAGTCTTTGAGACCGAAGGGCATTCTGTTTAAACTTTTTATTTGCTATTAATACATCTTACAAAGGTTTAATAGATCTCTTAGAACAAAACTATTCTACACCTGTTTCTTCAGATTGTTGACATGAACCAATCACCGTTTTGACGGTTTTATCAAAATAAGAATTTCTACGTCGACGGACAGGTTCTTTCAGCATACCTCTGGCTGCCCCCCGGACAGTCAACATTGCCCCCCCGAGACAAATCGGGGCATGTATAATCTGCTGTAAAGTTACAAAATAAAGCAAATAAACAAAAAAGTATGTTTAAATCTATATTATTTAGCGATAAATAATAAAATTACCAGAAGCAGGAAACTATGCAGATAACTGGGCCAAATAGCAAAAGTTGTTAATCTTCGACTTCTGAGAAATTGGATGCTATAGATATATTTCTTTCGAAAAGGTCCTATAGTTAAGGATGTGCTAGTCAATATATTATTTTATTAAGTGTTTATTTTTCTCATGATCTCCTATATATATATAATATATATATAATATATATATATTTTATATAAATATATATATATATATATAATATATATAAATAATAATATATATATATATATATATTAATATATATATCTATAATTATATATAGTTTCAACAGTAATTGTGCAATAAACGCAAACAATTATTGTTATTTTCCAGAAATGGCCAAGTGGGTTGAACCCTACCCTTATATATAAATAATATATATATTATATATATAGAAATAATATTATATATATATAATAATATATAATATAAATAATAAATTATATATATAAATTCAAATCAAAAAATATTAACGTTAATAATAAAAATAATACATGAATCATGCGCTGCAGCGTATCTTATATAATGTAATTATTTCCTCCAAAAGGCAAAAGCGGCAAGGTAGTTTTCTGCAACTTAATTTTTTTCCCCGAGAAAACCTGGAAAACCGGGGTAAAAAGGTCACGGGAAAAACAAGAAACAAAAAAAAAAAAAAAACCAAAAAAAAACAAACAAACAAAATATGCAGTAAACAAAAGTAATAATAATTTAATAATCAGTATTTCAAAAAGATATAAATACTAATATTTCATTAATACTATATATTATAAATACTATAATTAATATATAGTATATATATAATATTAATATAATATATATATACTAATTATAATATTATATAGTATATAATATATATATTATTATGTAATATATATATAATATTAATTTCTTCTTCTTTTCATCTACCTTTTTTCCCTCAAATGGGATAAGGCTATCCTATTCATTCACACTGTAGTTTGCAATTTGCAATATGAACAAAACTACAAAAGAAAGCCCCAGCCCTTGTAACCATTATATACCACTCCGCAAATCAGAAAATCCACCCTAACTTCACGGGACCGCGGCGGGGACCCTCACTATATTAAATCGTCAGTGTAAGGTTTCATCCCTGGCCCAGGTGTTCCACAACCATACCCCCTTACAACACCACTGCCATTCTCACCTATCACCACCTTTCTCTCGCCTCGCCAAACCACATTTCCTCCTGCAAACATCCTTACTCACTCAACACTTTTTCTTGTCGGTCCCCGGCCGGTCGGTTTCCCAACACACTCACTCACTTAGCCATCCCTTAACCAATCGACTACATTCACCTTTCCACTGACCAAACCAGTCTCAGCATACTTCCTTTATAACTAATATATCCTTTAAAACCTCTCTAATACTCTTTCCCCATTTATCCAATCCTTCTCACACCTAAGCATATTCCCCTAATGGTCATCTGACGACATTGAACTTAAATCTATTCTCTTAATTCCTGACCCATAGTCCAAAACTAAACAACAAACAGTGTAACCAACATAAGCCCCATGCAAACCTAGCGGACTCACCACTTAGCCTTACATTCACCAACGATTTATTGCACCAACCACCTTCCTGCCATCACAACTTCCTACTACACTCTGCAAAATCCGTTACCTTTTCCTTCTCATCCAACACTACCCTAAATATTTAAACTCAACACTTCACGCTCACCATCACATCATAACTCACACTGAGACTATCCCTCACCTCACTTAACCATAACCTCTAACCTTCTCTACTTACTTTCAAAACCCCTCCTTTACACAACCCTGCCAAATCTCTCTACTACCTCTCAAACCCTTCAGATTCGCCACAAAGACCAAATCATCCGCATATATAGGTTAGGGTACCTCTCGCACTCATCTTCTCCATCCTCCATCATCTAACTCAATTTCCTCCACCTTACCTAACCTTTCATAACCCGCCATCCATATTAATTGAATAACCCAAGAGACATAACACAACCCTGCCTCACTTCCGCTATTAATACTTAAACCAATCACCATTACACCATTTTATTCTACACACGCCTCACTACCATCATACATATTTGATTCCATTCAGAACCTACCCACCAACACCATATATTCATAACACTACATTCCAACATAACATCTGGACTGATCTGGGATTAAATATACAAACCATACACTTTCTGAATTTAATATGTCTGTCTCAATACAGCTGAAAATGCGGAGGGTTCAAAAATACGCTTTCAAAGAGTTGTGCAAACAAAGAATTCTCTAATAACACGTCAAAACACATATACGTCCTGCACAGCCTCTGCAGAATAAAAACCAGAAGCAAAACTTTTTTTTTTTATATCTTTGAAGTTTCTCAAATCTGTAGCAAGGTTCGCCAAAAAAAAGAAAAACTATTTCAAGATATTCAATCATTTATCAATGATCCAATCCTCAAGATAATGTGAGAATGAAGGTAAATGGTTAATCTTTAAAAGTAATAAATTGCAGTAATTAACAATGGATGGCTTTGTGAAGCCATATCCTAACAGAAAGACATAGACCTGCATCACATGCAGGGGGCATCTTGCGGAAATCAGAAATGAAAGTTTCCTTGTCACCTTAATAAATGAACTCCTAAGTGCACTCTCTCTTATCTGCAATGCTTTGCAAAAGAAGAACTTTAGTATGACCAAAGTCTCCCCTAATTCTGACAGAAATTGCACTGCAAAAACTTGCAAATCATTTGCGAGCACGTCCACTATGACCTACACAAAAAACGTTCGGTGAAAAAAGGAGGTTTTGCATCGCAAATCGCCCTATTCTGAGAAATAAGAAAAATAGCATTAAGGATGAAAACTATTACTCGCGATAGTGGAATACGCAAACAAATTGAAGAATAGGTTCAACGACAAATCATGAATATAAATATTCGCTAGTCGCTTTGAGACGTTCTCATCCATTAACAAATTTTACCTGGGATATGAAGTTAGAAATTTGTGAAGGATTCCGGGATGTTAATGCGGGAATGTGTACACCGACCTGAAATCCTTCATCTTTTATATCAATTCCATGCTCGATAAGCGAATATTAAAGCATTGAAGCCCATTCGAAAATAGTCGCAAGCGGGATGGTATTGCGATTACAAAACGCTCTGGAAAGCCTCTTGGTCATCCTGTAACGAAGCCGGTAAAACAGTCGCTCAGTACTATGAACCGAAATACAAGCTAACAATAAATAGAAGCGCCCAGAAACCTATGTCATGGTAAATGAAACACGGATGGTCTGAGAACCAACTGAGTATTTTCCTAAAAACAATCAGTAACTTGTAGCGACGTACAGAAAACTCGTCGTAACGACTTCCTTAAAATACTCTTTAACTACCTATAAATTTGATACTAACGCGGGGAACGGCCTACGAAATGTATATATATATAGATATAATATAATATATTATTAATTATATAAATATATATATATATAAATATACTATATAATATATATATATATACTATATAATCATATATAATTATATTATAATATTAATATATATATATTAAAATATAATTATTAATAAATAATATATATATTATATTATATATATATTATAATTAAGAAAATAATAAATATATAATATATATATATATATATAAAATATAATAATAATTATTTTACTAAAATCTATTCTTTAATGAAAGGTCATACTTCTCATCTATATATTTAAATCTATACAATATCTCTTCATAATAATTTTTCGTAACCCCTATTATTTATTATCAACTTCCCAACATAAATCACAAATGACTATATTTTTCAAGTAAAAGGATTGGGTATTCTTATTTATAAATTCAATAAATTTTCCAATAAAAAAGATTAGCTACAATTCACAAGAAACATTACCTTTTATTTATTAAAAATGATAGCCTTATTGCCCCCCCCGAACTCTTAAAGCCCCCCCCGGATATAATTGTCTGAAAGAAACACGTGACGGATACAATTTTGGCAAATTTAAAAGGAAACCCAATTTCTTAAGTAAATATTAAATAATCTGTACTGCTAAAGACACAAATGTTTTAGAAAAATTATCTAGTGGTACAATTAATCAAATACATTTGGAAATATTCTTTATTTCTTATTGGCTGAAACTTTTGCGATTTCCACCCTACTGTCAAGTAGTAAAGTTACATGGAAACCGGGCACATTTATGTGACAGTCACTGGACTTAATACTAGCATATTTCTAACGTTAATGTATTATCCCATCATCAAGTAACAATAGCAAAGAAATAGACTTAATACTTATTTAATAAAAGTTCCTTACGTAAAACATATCTGAACTTGGCAACCCATGAACAATATTACTTTAGCAATGAACAGGATACTGAACAATGCGACACGAACAATCCTGAACTAGATTAGTTTGCCTCGAAAAACTACAATTTAAATATCGAAAAATCATACAAAAAAATAACAGTGCGAATTGTGAAAACGAAAAAGCAATCCCTCTAACTCTCTATTACTCAACAATGCTGAACACGTAAACATATTTTACTCATTGGGCTTTTCAACTTGTTTACATAAGGTTCTGCCTTTTGTTGTCTCAAGAGTCAGTTGGGATACATATATAAATCAACAAACAATTATAAACCTCCTACCATAGTAGGCTAGGGTGAATGTTGTCATAAAAAAATTTAAAAAAAAATTGCCAATCAGATGCTATAACATCACCGTCGTTGCAATCTTTCTATATTTAATCTTCCTTTATCCGATGAAAAATTGCATTGTCGTCTTTGTTCAACCACTAAACAAAACGAAACCTGCATCCTATAACTATTATCTCTGCTAATTCATAATACCAACAGTTTAAACGCCAAACTAACCTCTCAGCGGGCAACTCCCCTCTGCAAATTGGACAATAGCAATAATCCTCTCTCGGTCCTATCTAAATGTTTTTCGAGAAATCGTTCTACAG
>JABUQX010088759.1:0-7500 GCA_015478945.1 Trachelipus rathkii
ACACAGTGAAAACAGATATTTGAGCATTATTAGAAGGAAAACCAAAGGTATAGCATTTTTGAAGGCCAATTTGGCCATATTAAAGGCTTCTTTTGCCTCAGGATTCATTTTACTCTGCGTGAGAGTTGGTGCACTTTGAGAAAAGAAAGAAGAGGGAAAATATATTTTCAGAAATACCAGGAAGAGAAGAGGCGAAAATAGTTTTATACTCACCTATGGAAAGAACGTAATCTTTGATAGTCCTTGGTTTTGGGATACTTCTACCATAGCCAGTGGTTTTCTCATTAGGGAGCATGGAAAGCCCTTCAGACACATGCAAACCTAAATAATGTAACCCGAGAACTGTCCAATTTGCAACTTATCACACTCAAGTTTCAAATAAGCATTTTAAACCGATCTATACCATTTTAAAATCTTATCGCTTGTTTTCATTCTTAAATGGAGCGTAGGAGTGTGCGCTTGAGTGATTATAATTTCAATGAATATATAAAATGCAGTTAGGAGATTCTTAAGAAAGAAGGTTAAAGATTATGTAATTCTTGTAAAACTATGGGACTGAATGGAAGCCTTCTACAATACTATTATATGAGAGAACTGCAAAAGGAGTATTTATACGTTAAGAACTTTCGACAATCAGGGTGGACTTTAAGGTTATAAAATGCCTTTTTTAAGTCTAAAATAGAAAATACTTTAACACCCGTGAAGTAAGTTCGTAAAGTCATTTAGGTTAGGGAGACTGAAATTGTCTCGCGAACAGCTCGTTTGTTCAGTAATCTCAAATCGGCTACTATTCGGACTCCACCACTAGGTTTAGAAAGTACCGAAATTGGAAATCCCCAAGGTGAGTGTGAGGGGAGAAAGTACCCCAGCATTTACTAACCTGCCCCATGGGCGTCGTCAGGGGGGCAAGGGGGGCGCCTGCCCCCCCCGTAGAATGTATTTTACTCTTATATGAGGTCCTTCCTGCAAATTTTTTTGATCAACGTCCAGCTTTCGGTGGCTGTTTTAACGTAACGTGGTTTAGGCGATGATATTAATTAACTATATATAATGTTATATGATACTATATATATATATATAATATATATAATTATATATATATATATATATATTATTATTATATTATATACTATATAATATAATATATATATATTGTATTACTAATTATTATATTATATATATTATATCATATATATATATTTATTATATATATATATATATTGAGTAATATGGGTGAAGGCTAGTTGTTGTCGTAGATTTCTGGTTCGAGTTTTCTCTACATTGGTCTCTTGACCGATACGACGGTCTTCCTCACTCATATTTATATGCCTCTTTTATATGGTTCTGTAGGTAAGACTGTGTTGTTATTTTTCTTTTATCTATGTTTTTTTTACATGTTGATAGGTTTAAAATCAGGTTTAATTTCTTTAGATTGTTGTGGCACAGCTCGGGATTCCTCAATTCTTCCATTAAGTGTTTAAGGTTCAAGGTAGCATTGAAATTATCACTCAACCACCTACTTTGTGTTATTAAGTTTTTAAAATTTCAAATTTCATCAGTCATCTATTCGGATATATAGGAAATTCTCTTCGGTACGTGACGTTTCCCTAAAATATTATATTCAAAATTTCTGTGTTATTTTACTCCCTGAAAAATAGGGATTTCTGCACAACACATGATCCTTACTTGGCGTTCATTTTGATGCAGTTGTGGTTTTAGTTGTCGATTTGTTTTATAAAAATTAAATTTTTTTCATTACAACACAGAATTTAGTGGTTTTCAACATAGTTTGCTATTGACGCTTTTTATTTTGTTTTTTCTATTAACATATTTGTAATGTTAGTGTAAATTTATTTGAGCCTATTTGGTATCTTATTAATGTGTAGCAGGGAGGATTTTTACATGTAAGTAGAACATATACTAGTTGTTTATAGTTTTTAGTATTTTGGTATGTGATTTGTATATATATATATTGCATATATATATCCTATATATACTATTATATATATTCATATATCTATATATATATATCAATTTTGTTTTTTTTATTTAGTATATTTATTATATATATATATATATATGTTGTTTGTATATGATTTATATGATTATATATTGAGTTGGATGTGTCTTTGTGGCGTTAGTTTTATGTATGTGGTTATGTGGTTTTATATTTGTAGGTAGATAGATATTGTGTTGTGTGGCAGTATAATATTTGAGATATAGGAGGGAGGAACTGTAAAAATGAGAAATGGTTTGTAAAGTTGTTAGAAAACGAAGAGTATAGCCGAATGAAGACATACGTAAGTATGCTGACATTCAAGAGGCTCTAATCCATCCTACTTTGCTATTATTTCGCATGATGAAGAAGCCCCGGCCCAGGCCCAGGCCCAGGCCCAGGCCCAGGCCCAGGCCCAGGCCAGCACCTCGACGAGTCAAGATTTGGGTCAGATTTCCGAGCTAGCGTTTCAGTAGATGACGATTGCCATGAAAAATGAAATTGGTTAGAGTATCGTTTGGAGCATTCCATTTCTATGGATTTCGACTGAAAAGAACACAGTTATGAAAGAGTGCTTTGGATTCCAACTAAAACTATAATTTTGTTTGGAAGATGCTATCCGGTTTTGGCTGTGGTGGTCACGTTAAAGGAGGGAAATTCAATTATGAAACTGGGCTGTGAGACATAGTTTCAAGCGCTTGGCTTGGACATTTACTCCAGGCGCCTAAAGGGAGCGATTGTTTGAAGTTTTGTGATTTTTATTTTGTCTACATATTTTAGTAATAGTTTCGGTCTTATGGAGGGTGTGCGCTCTGTTTGTGTGAGTGGTCTGTTGGAAGTGATATAAGTGTGTTTTATCCTTTCGGTCACTAAGGTGAACTAGTAGATGTTCATTGTGGTTTGTAAGGGGTAATCTAGTGAGCAACTATCATGTGGATGTGGCAGTATGAAATGCTGGTTGAGAGCTGTCGAGAGAAGTGCTGTTTCTCTTTACAGGGACGTGCCGGTAGATCATCGTGCAAATGTTAATCTCAGCATTCTATAGTGAAGTAATCATATGATAGAAGTTATTTGATAATATAAAAATTAGTTTTTGGTCCCTTCTAATAGATTTCATGTGTGAACATTTTCTTGGTAGGCGCGATTTACGCTTCGGGTAGCATCATGATGAGGGAGTGTGGCACAAGATTTGTATCGCTTACGAATAGATCCCGGAGATCAGTCATTGAAAAAAACATTTTGAAAAGGGGAAGAAAAATGCCACATACAAATCAGTTCAGATTCACAATGAGATCATTTCTCTATGTTGTCTTACTATAAGAAGGAAAGCTCATTTTCTGTGTATAAGTGCAAAGGGAAGTGTGCGCGTATTATGCTTTAAGCTAGTCAGATGATGTGCTGATATTGTTGTTGTTGTTTGTTCGTGTTTTTTTGTTGAAAGGTTATATGACAGATTTAGCTGTCATACGTGTGTTGGCGTGGCTATTTCGACAAAAGTCGATGAAGTCAAAGAGGGAAATTTTTATTGCTTTGTTAGAACTGAAAGCGCAGTTGATGCAAAACATTGCGAAAGCATTGACTGATTTTGTCAGACGAAGAACTGGATCCCGGAGAAATGCGTGGGCTTCGGGTTTTCGGATGGGCCTGTTTTTCTACGTGTCCCTGGCAACGATTATATCGGAGGTTGTCCAAGCAATATTTCGGAAAAGCTAGTAAAAGTGATATGCAGTGTGTTTTCTTTTTGCATTGCTGCTTTGTTTCGTTCGACAGAAACGCAAATCGTAGTATATATGTTTGGTTGAATTGTAGTGATTTGAGAGACAATTACCTAGAATCGCAATAGCTGTGGTGTCTTTATAAGGACAATTTTATTTACGGTGTCTTCTATCTGCGAGTTGTCTTGAGAAGAATTGTAATGCCAACATCCAAGACTGTGCCTATGACCAGATGGTCTGAATCAACACAGGAGTGCATCTCGGAGTGTTTTAAGAACCACTTGGTGTGTACGAAATGATGCATTAGCATTTAAGAAGTATTCTCCATTGGAAGGAAAGGTACGTTATATGGCTTAAGTTGGAAAAGGCGCTTTTCAGTTGCTTCTTTATGTTCGGTCATGTAGTCGTCATTCCATCATTTGGTCTTATGATGATGTATTGATTCGTGCGGAAGTTTACTTTTCTGCGAATGTTAGATTGTTGCCGATGTTGTAGACATGCTTCTCAGACAATCCAAGTATCGGCTTGTGGCATATCGTCTTAAATTAATCCTCGCAGCAGCATTCAACATATTGTGAAATGGTTAGGAGCCATCGGGAAATGGATGAAAGAAAAGATCCTCTGGATTAAATGTTATTAGGTGCTAATGGTCAATTATAATCGCCGAGCAACTGCGGACCTGCTGATCTGAATATTAGCACGGATTTTTGCGTAGGTAGCACACCGCAGCCACCATCCAGCAACGAAATCTCCATCGGAGTGTCGTGCGAGAAGGATATGCTTATATTACTTGTCGCGTATCGGGTAGATTTATTAGCCCCTGTCTTGGAATTACGGTTTGGTGTGTGTGTTCGTCGGTGGTCTTAAAATATCTATCTTTAGGGGATTGACATTGGTTGTGTTTGGTGGTGGTGTTTGGTTGTTTGGTGGGTTGGTTGTGGGTTTGTTTCTACATCCTTTCCAACATGCCTAGCTGGGGTGGGTTGAGGATAATTGAGATCGTATTTCGATGAGTTAAAGGGAAAAGAACACCTTCATGTGTGGTGAGGTAAGTTGTTTGGTTTATCTCAGACTTAGTTAGGCCTAGTGATGAGATTAGTAGCTGAAACTTTGGTACATGGTGTTTGTAAAGTTGTTGGGAGGAGGCAGAGTGAGTATATTGAGTAGTGGTGTATGAGCTAGTTAATAGTGACTCTTGTTGTTCTTCGGATGTTGGAGGAGGTCTGTTAACATTTCCTGTGGTCGCGACGAAAGGGTTGTTGATTTTTGATTCGTGTGCTGGCGCCAGCTGATTGTGGAGGAGTCGTTAGGTTCAGTAGAAGACTTCTGTTTCAAGTACTGGGTTTGGTTATATATACTGGTGGTTGTGTATATGTTATTGTGGAAGTCGAGTGAAGAGAGTGTGTTGATGAGTGTTTCACAAAATTTTGTGTTGACTATTAGTTGATGAATTTTGAGTTGGTATTCAGGATTCTGTAGTTTGGATATTTATATATTATTTTAGTAATACTATCCGGAATGTGTGTATGTTTTTTAATAATATCAATTTTGCAAACTTTCTCTTACTATTTGAATTTTCATATCAATGCTATTGTATTTGATTATTTCATTATTGTGGTAGTGGTTTTGTTTAGCTTGTTTTGGGTGTTTATGGGGGTGGTATTATAAGTTCTGTTTTTGTGAGTATAACAGTTGTAATTCAGTGTTTGTTTTTGGTTGGTGTGTTAGGAGTGTGATTCGCCGATTTGGGTTGGTGTTGATGCAGAGTTGTGTTGTGTCGTATGTTTGTTGGAGTTGGGTGTTGTGCGTGGTTCTTGGGTGCTTGTGATGGGATATGAGTGGTAGGTGTGGTGTGAGTGGTGGGGGTGTGTGGTGGTGGTTTTGTGGGTAGGTTTTTAGTAGTTTGGTGTTGATTGGTTTTTGGGTATATGTTTGTGTATTTTTGGGTGATTTTGGTAGTGTTATATTATATAGTGTGGTGGGTGAGTGTGAGTTTATATATTAGTGTGAGGTTTATTGTATGGGTGATGTGGTGTGTATGCGTTGTGCTGTGTGGGTGGCTGTGGGTGTAGTGTATTTGTGATTGCTGTGTGGGGTTTGCGTAGGTATATTGTTGTTGATGTATTTGTTCGTGGTGGTTGTTTGTTGTGGGATTGTATCGGTGATTTTAGGGGAGGTGGTTGTTTAGTGTGGTGTGTATATATATATATATATATATATATATACTATATATATACCATATATATATATGTTATGTGTTATATGTAGTTTGTATAGTGTGGTGTATGTAGTTGTGGTGTTTGGTTTATTTACTATTATGTGGTAGTGTTAGTGTTAGATTAATATATGTTGGTGGTGTGTATTTATTTTTAGTTATATATATATATATTTATTATGGATGGATGTACGGGTGGTATATTTAGGTGATTAGTTATGTAGTGGTGTAGTTATGGTGGTTTATGTGGTATTACTGTATATATATATATATATATATATGGTGGGTGGTGGTGTGTTGGTTTTTTGTTTTTTTGGGGGTGTTTTTTTTGTGTTATTGTTTTTGATTTTTATGTAGTAGTAGTATGTGTTAGTCGTTGTGTTTTTATGGGTGGTATGGGGAGGTATTCTTTGGTGTTGTATGGTGTTGTGTTTGTTGTTATATTGAGATGTGTTGTAGGTTTATGGTGTGTTGTATTTGTGATTAGTTATTATATATATATATTATATATATATATATATATATATGGGTTATATAGGTGATTATGATATTACTATATTCGGTATATACTATATATATAAAATAATATAAGTATTTATTTTTTTTCTAGTTTATGTCTTCTTTCTTATAATATATATATTCTATAGTATATATATTATATATATAATATTACTATATATATATATAATATATAATAATTATATATATAATATATATATATATATTATATTGGGTTATTTATGGTGAAGTGGCTCTCTATATAATTTAAGCTGCCGCCCCTTGTGGTCTGGAGAGCTGGCAGCCCATTGAAGTCTTCTGCCTATCTCTCTTTGGCCTTATCAGTTTATAAAGCTAGTAGATTGATTCTGCGACTTTTTAATGTGTAGTTGTGTGTGTGGTTGAACCCATGGAACTGGTGTAAGATTCGATAAGTGTGAGATGAATTTCAGTTGAAGGAATTTGTGTTTCTCCAGCAGGGGAAAGACGGATAATTTTGTAAAGGCTGATTTTAGCTATGTATGTTTATTAAATTCTTTTCGATTCTGATTATATCGGACATTCTTATCCACGACTAATTGTTTGTCTGACTTTCTATGTTTTTTATTGTGGTGTGAGGGTATTTAGGTTTGGTAGGTAGGCATTGTCTTGGTTGAGATGTGGCTACGTTTGTGTGCCTACTGTGATTACTTTGATTTATGAGATTTAGATTATTCTCACATTAACATGTGGTTGGTATAGACGTTTGTTATTATGATTTATAGCGTCTATTTTGTAGAAATCATCATTTTTATTATTCGACCTATGATGAAGTATGTGTGGTGTGTGGGAAGGCTCGCGTTGAAAGGTGGAGTTTTTATGGGAATGAAGATAGTTAGAATGTTATATAATTAAGAGAGTCTTATTTTGTTGATGTCGGCTAGTGGTGTCTTTCTAGGAATCTATTCTCACGTTGAGATGATGCTTGTTTTCACATGAGGTAAAGGATCGGGCAGTTGTGGCATCATAATTTTTATGTATTTTTTTGATGAGTCTATAATTGGGTTTAAATTTATATTTAGTAAAAAATCTATCCC
>JABUQX010088759.1:12500-15000 GCA_015478945.1 Trachelipus rathkii
TTTTTTTCATGTAATTAGGAAGGTGTACTGATTACGCTCCGCCCATCCTTCATATTGTAAAGGTATGTCTGTCATTCCTTGTAAATTTCTTGATTAAATTATTGTCTGCGCATCGTTTCTGAATAGATTTTGTATTTGATTGGACGACAAGTATCCATGATATTTAAGTATTTTGCTCAGGTTTGTCATTTTCTCATGATTTTTATCCACTTTTTATCAAAGGTGTTTGGTGTGTGGCATTATCTGGCAGAACGATATCTTTTTAATGTGTAAATTTAACGACGACGTAATCCCGTTAGTTTGTTTTGTTTATTAAATCAGATGCAGTATAGCTTACATTGTGTGTTTTGTATTGGTTTGTCATGTTAAAATTTAATTTTTGTAATTGTTTAAATATTTTAATTTTTTTAAAACGGAAGTGACAATATTTTTTTGGATGTCACTGTGTTCTGTTGATAAAACAGTAATGAAGTATTATATTAAGGTATTGTTTTAAATCATTTTAATTTAATTTGCTTTTTCTTTTTTGAAAGATTTACGTCTCTTACCTCCTTACTTTTATTAAGTTAATTTTTTTTTTTTATAGGTCAAAGTCCAGTCTAATTTCATTATTCTTTTTTTTTTAATTATTTGTTAAATATTTATTTATTGTTTGGCTGAGAGTATTAGGATCAGAAATTTAAACATTGATTTATTTTTATCTTAATAGAAATATTTATTTATTTATTTATTATTTATATCTTTTGCTATTAAAAATTATTTTGTATAATATTCTTATATGATCGGAGATATAGGATTAGATAGTCGGTATAATATTGTGATAATTTATTAATATTAGTGTCAAGACATTTTATCCTTTACTATTTATTTCTTTTATATAATATTTTTATTATACAATCGGAATTATAGGATTGGATCTATTGCTAAAATTTCCAATATTTTACATAGTTGTATTTGAACATTTTGTTCATTTGCTATACACTTCTGTCATATAATAATTTATTATCTGATTGGAGGTATAGGATTTGAAGTTTTATTTTTTAAATTGGAATCAAAGTAGTATTTTCTTTTCATATTTATTTAATAAATATTTTCATATACTGTATACGTGTTATCGTGTCTTGAACCCCATGCACCGTATTAGTATCGTGTTGATATTTGAGAGTTAGTGGTCACTCCATTTATGTTTAATAATTACGTAAGGGTCCTTCAGACCCATATTGTTTTGGTCAATATAAAACTAGTACGGAGTAGCATAAAGCTCTTGGTATCTGCTATTTGGATTTGTGTCGAGTTGCTTATTACCAAGGTCCAGATCTCAGTTATCAAACAGATGTTCACCAAAGTGGTGGCGATCCATTAATAAGGCAAATGAGAATGAGTTGCATTCAGTTCCGGTTGCATACTCTTTGGATATGAGGAGACGTACGAAAACATGCTGCCGACATCTTGATAAAAATCAAGTTCCCATGATTTTATACATTAAACTTTAACGTTGACTTAAAAGTTGTTGCTTAGCTACTCACTGGCCTGCAATCAGGTTTCACAAAATACTGCTGCTTTCGAGAGCCATGTCCCGAGACAAACATTACAGTCGTATGCAACTGGCCCCTGCGAGAAAAATTTGGCTTCACGATCTGTGGTGCCGAAGGAAATATTTACTTGCTGCTTTGCACATGCAAACTCGGATTGATCAAACAGTTTGTGAAAGCAATGGACAAGAACAGGTGATGCATTTCAATTTTTGAAAATTAAATTTCCTAGTGCTAGTGAGGCTAATCAAAGGTAGTTTTTTTTTGTTGGCATTCCAGATTAGACACTGTTCCGAGATTCGACGTTTATTGAACACCTGAATCGAAAAGAAATACGAGTTGGTTTGCATTCCAAAACGTGGTGGTGTGAGATTTTTAGGGTAACAAAAGTAATGATTATGTCGCTCATGTCGAGGAATTGCTGTCAGCGTACAAGGCATGGGGGTGTAACATGTCTCTTTAAAGTGCATTACCTTCACTCACCCTGGACTTCTTTCTGAAAATTTAGCGAGCTTTTTTCGAATGAACACGGAAGAACGGTTTCCATCAAGACATCAATAGGTTCGAGTGAGATTTTCAGGGAAGTGGAATGCAGGCATGCAGGCAGAGTACTGCTGGTTTTTGGTACGAGAAACTTATACCTCAGGGTACAAAAAGAAAGCAAGCACCAAATGAAGGGTACTTATCCTTATTTAATTATATTCTTTACATTTTCCTTATTATTTTAAACTTTCTACCTTATTATTTTACTTATTTATTTATTATCTCTTTACACCTAAAATCTTTTCACCCTTCCAAATCAAATTCATGGACAAAAATAGTATATATTTTTCTTATTTGGGGCGAGATGAAGGGAGCTGGAAAGTGGAATATGTGGAAAATTAGTGAAAAAATTGAAAAAAACGGAAAAATCGATCATTTTAATTTTTTTTTAAATTTATGGGGGCCAATCCCCCCAAAATCTACCT
>JABUQX010088759.1:20000-30000 GCA_015478945.1 Trachelipus rathkii
TGTACGGACACGACCCCCCTGCCGTATGTGATGAGGGGGTTTAATATCGACCTGTACCTTGAAACCGTCTGTAAATCATGGAATGCCATGTGGCTCGGCGTTCGTCGATTGTGGACAACGTTGTCCATATTCTGCAGCAGCTCTGGCGAGATTCCTGTTTTGCGTATGTACACTCCAACATGTCCACGCTTCGTCTGGCGTAACTGGTATCAGGTGGGCATGTCAAATGTATGGCCTGACTAACAAACCACTCTGAAAGTTATACGTTTCACTACACTTTATTACGGATAATTTGTAGGTTATGACATAATCTCAAATATGATAGGTGTTGTTTTGGGTTGTACACATTCAAATGGCCGTATTTATTAGGCTACATATCAATGTATCTATAGAGGGTATGCATTAGGTTATTTTTAATTTAATTCCTTTGTTTGCTGTATCGTTATTTTTAAATACTATTGGATATACCTATTGTATTTAACCTAATTATTTCATATTTACACGTTTCGGCTTTTTGGTAGGCACATGATGTCTACGGATGAGTCTAGTTGTTATGGGTAATGCGTGGAAAGAACACCGTATAATAATGTCGAGAGGAGAGCCCATCTCTTTTTATGTGCATTTCACAGAAGCCATAAAATATTCATCCCATTCGACATTCGCAAGTTTTTGCGCGATTTTCGTTTGGCGCGTGCGCAGACAACGAACATGATCCATTTCTTGCATATGAATTAAATAATGAATCTTATATTTTACAAATTTCATACTTAAACATCCCGTACGGTGATATACCGCTGTAACAAAATATATGACCCCTGTATATATATATATATATATATATATATATTATATATCTATATTATATATATATATATTATATATATATATATTATATATATATTATATATATTATTATATATATAATAATATATATATATATAATTATATATATTATATATCTATATATATACGGTATATATTATATATTATATATATATATTATATATTATATATATATATATATTATATATAAATATTATTTATATATATATATATATTATATATATATATATATTATTACGGTATATATATATATATATATATATATATTATATATATATATATATATAATATAATAATATATATATATATACGTATATATATATCAGTTATAATCTAAATACTGGTAAATTTGTTTTATAGATATACTAAGACAAATTTATTTTTTATCTACGATGTTATAATATATTATATAGTATTATATTTATTATATAATATATATATTATATATATTATATAATTATTATATTTATTATTTAATTATATATTATATTTATATATATATATATATATACTGGATATTAATTTATATTATATATTAGTATATTATATATGTATTATATATTATAATTGTAGATTTATTAATATTAATATTTATATAATATTGTATATAATATATTATAAATATATATATATTATATATTATATATATTATATATATATATTATATATATTATATATATATATATATATAATATATATATTATATATTATATATAATATATTATTATTATATATATAAGTTAATTATTATAATTTATATTTTTAATAAAATATTCGCCTAATATCTATATATGAGCTAGGGTATATTAAAAGTCTGATTTTAATTAATTAAATGACATATATATACGTATTATATTTATATATATTAATATTATATTATTATATATATATTAATATTAATATATATTTATATATTATATATTAATATTCCGTATATATATATATTATTATATATATTAATATATTAATTAATTATATATAATAATATATTATTATATTAATATATATATTATTTAATTTTAATATATATATTATATATTTTTATTTAAATATATTAATTATATATATTTATATATATATTATATTATATTATTAGAGGTGGGCGTATCCGCTAATTATAAAGTCCGCAATTCCGCATTGCGAATTGTGATTGCGATATTTGAAAATGTTCGGCGGAATTAGCAGTTTAAGCGGATGCTATTATTATATCTCTGCATTTCGTAAATATAGATGACTACTAAAAAAATTTGTAGAATTTCAGTGGTGAATGGTCAAAATTTATGTCAATAAATTTTATAACGTATGGCTATCTTTGTACTCTGGTAGCATACACTTGAAATAATCAGGTATTTTTTTGCATTCTTATATTATATTAGTTATATTATGCTGACTCTAGTTTTAAAGCTAGTCATGATGTGTATGCTCAAAATTATAAGCATAATGGTATGATAAAATTATACTTTATTTTCTTTTATCTTTTAAACCAGAAAAAATATTATAAATAGTTATAATGATATATAATATTCTTGAAACGTAGTCAGCCATACATAATATTGCAGATAAATATGTAATTGTACATGTAAATACATAAATGATGCCTATAAATAATATAACATTGTATACAACTCGAAAGTCTAACAAATATATATTATATATAATATTTAATACATATACTATATAATAGGGTAGTCTCTCAGAGTTTATAGTATACATATATGTCGTAGTTTGTCATATTACTACACGTATAGTAGGTATTTAGTATATATTATTGATGTGTTAATAAGTATAATATAGTTCTGATATATATATTTATAATATATATATTATCATTAAGAAGGGAGATATGTTAACTAAATTTGTATGTGTTGCGTGTGAGATATACTATTATAGCGCATATATACGAAACTACTATAATATATAGCGCAAATAAATTTAGCTCAGAATAGTTTGAATGGGAATGTGAATATTAATTTTATTATTATTTATGCTTTTATGTGAGTATGAAATGCCTCATAAAAATGAGATTAGGGCTTTCTCCGACATTATATATTATGATAATACGTATAGTATTAGTTCGTTTCGACGCAATTATAGTGATTTATACATTAAATAACTATATAATCTAGTTTGACGATTACGTGTGACGATTTACCAGTAAGTGAGGGCCGTGGTCCATGAAGCTTATGGTTGGATTTCTCTGTGTCATGTGCGAGTCGCTTTGCCAACTAAATGTTGATTGGAATACAAGGGAGCGGTAAAGTTTGCTGGGCTTTCTTTCGACAATTTGTCAAATTATTTTCCTACGCGTTTGTCTTTTCCGATGCTTGTAGCGACTTACTCTCTTATGTCTCGGGAAATAAATTGATTTTATAAAACTTCATATAAAGTAAGAATATATATATCATAATTCTATATTATACATATTAATATATGGATATAATATAAGCTAAATAATAGTATATATTATACCATATAGTTAAATAAATTATAACTATTATATATATATATATTATATATTATATATATATATTATAGCTCTTATTGTTTTTTTTTTTTTTGTTTCTTTTTTTTTTAGCAGTGAGAGGTGAAAACACATCACTCACGGGGAGAGCCCTATGCAAGGGATTGTAGTACTGACTTAACGTCCGAGCACCTGACGAGAGCCAGCCCAATGGAGAGAATAGCTACATTACTCCACCCAGCAGTGCGAACGCTGGGACCCTCGTTTTTGTGTGGGCGAGATGCTCTTACACTGAGCTATCGGGCGCTTTTTTTTATTAAATAAAGATAAATTTGATTTAAAAAAAAAAAAACTTATACTCTTTCAATTAGTACAATCACTATAAATACAGTTAAATTAATCACACTATTATACCCATTATCATCTAGAATACGATATAATAAATTAACATACCAATAATGGATTTATAGTTAGGTGAAAATACTATATATAACTATTCACGTGAATATAATTTATATCAGTACCAATTTATCAGAATACTATTACTCTCCATATAGGCGATCACTTTATTCACTACTATAACACTATCACTGCCTACTATTGTTTTGATATAACTATTAGTATGGCTCACACTAATATATCACAGACATATTAACATTATTTACCACTATTCACTATATGTGGATTTTAAATTTATTTAACTTATATTAACTACTGTATTTATCATTATTATCATTATCGACACAATCACTGTTATTACTATTATTAGTTGTAATCATGTATATATATTTTCGCTATATATTAATATTGATTTACCAGCTATTCCGCGATTTTATGTAATTAAAATATCTTAACATTATTATCTATTTACTCTTTATCAAAAATCACTGTTTATTACTATTCAAGATGAATAGTTAAACGATAATAGTGTCTTAACACTTGCGGAAAGATAACTGTGATAGAAGGTTCTCAGCCCTTGCTAAAGATGAAGAGAATCTTGGAAAACGAATTACTTCATAATACTCGATAAGATAGAGCTCTGACAGGAAACGCATCCTATGCATTGCTGGGTGTTAGCTGATTGCTACACATTTCTTCTTTATAATTTGTGATAATCTTGTAGTTAAACATAGGTATTTAATTAACCAAAATAGCCAAAAGAAATGATTGAATATTTGAAATGTTTTAATATATATATATATATATATAATATTATATCTATATATATACGGTATACTATATAGTATTTATATTCTTTACCATAATATACTAGGTATATATTCATCTCATGAGTGAGTGAATGCGTTACGGTCTATTAACTTACTGGAAAGGGAACTACCTCTTATGAGGTATTACTGGTGAGCAGTATATACTACTTTGGTAATATTAGTAGATTTTAATATATATTATATATATATTATATATTATATATATATATACATTTTTCCAAATTATTTTGAATATTTCCCCAACGAGGAAGAACTTACTAGGGAAGTAATTATCCGGTTATCAGCCGGATACCGGATATCCGGCCGGATAACGGATAGTCAAAAACTTGGCCGGATGCCGGATACCGGATAGTTGCCGGATATCCGGCCCATCCTTAATATTATAATACTATAACTATATATATATATTTATATATATATTTATATATATATATATTATATATATATAATTAATATATTATAGTATATATATATATTAAATATATATATAGTATATATATATTTTAGAGGGGTAGAGGATATCAGATTAATTTTTTGCGGAGGAGGATTACGTGATTCATCCTTATGAGAGTTATGTAGAGTATCGTGCATTTCACCTTGGTTATATAATATCGGTTACTACTTTTCTTACTAGAATAAAACCCTCGTACTATACTTATTATAGGGGGCTATCACCTCATTACCCTATGTAATTATATATTGAGGTGGATCGAATTATATAGGGCGTACTGACTGCTATATAGATTATAGGGTCGCTCGGTGCTATATTATCTGATATTATATAGCCCTATGTGACTATATATATAATATATATTATATATATAGATGTAGTAATATATTATATTATACTATATATATTATATATATATTAATATATATTAATGTATATATATTATATGATATGATAGTATATTAGCTATTATAATTAGAATATATACTAGTATACGTATAATATATAATATGTATTGGTCATATATAGTAGGCTGTATATATAGTATACTATCTCTATATATCTAGTAGTACTCTCACGCGTGATGGCACGCCATAGGAAAATACTGAGGGTACGGTACAGTGCTATATATAATATATGCCTAGTATATTTAGTATATAGGTGTTCAGCGATGATACGTATATCTATAAATGATTATATAAATTTTTTAATTTAAATAATCAATTCATCATTAGTAATGTGGATGATAAGAGAAAAGCACTGAACTGCGGATGGATATGTCCCAGACATGAGGCAGTGTAATAAAGAGATTAGCTCATCTCGAAAGCAGAGCCGAATGGCGAGGTTGTTTATAAGCTTTTTCAAGGACAAAAAAGACACCAAGAACTATCCCACCAGTTGAGAAGGCTTCCCGAATGTCATGATCCAGTTTTAGGGTCCGCGGGCGAACGATTTTTGCGGAACAAACTGGAGTTTGAAAAAGTATGGAATTCCATAGAAGGGAGAGGATACCTTGAAAAATTTCTCCCATTAAATTGCATAGTATGACAGGTCACGAAATGGTCTTTGGTTTGCCTCCAACTTTGGATCTTTCCAGGTTTGGGAATATTGATTACAAAAGCTGTAGTCCAAATAGATGGAAAAGAGGATTCTATCCTAAGTTCATGTTATACAGTCAGCAGAACCTTGAGGCAGAGGGTGAATATTGACGGACCATTTATGTTACGAAATAAGTCTGGGCCATAGGATCCCATCTTTAGCTGTTTCCCAGTGCAGTTTGATACTCTGCGTGTAAAAACGGTTATAGGTATGATCTTCAACTTTACCTGTTGAAAATTCTGGCGTTGCAGTGTTAATTCTCAATTTTTGAAAGGCCTTAGGATATCTAATAGTGAAGAGTTTGAGGAGTTACAAAACTATAACTATGCAATCTGCCAACAGTTCAGAGAGCAGAGGACTCGTATGGGTATATCAGGCCCATAACGGTAGGATTGTGTGTGAATGAGTGCTGGAGCGGTTGAAGATAATTTTCTTGTACAACTTAAACCTGAAGAAAAAGGGGAGTTGTGGACTGAGTATAGAGCCATGTCGAAGTATAGGAGTTATACAAGTATTTCTTATGTGTTGTGGCGATTTAATTCTAGAAATCTGCGCCAGCTGCTTTAAAAATAATGTTTTGGGTGGTGATGGGTCTTTTTGATACTTGCCATAGTTTTTTTTCTTCTCCGGTTAGCTTGTGGCCACACTTGGACACAGGGGTTTGTCAACGCCTACCTGCGGAAGATTGTGGGATGCAAGCTTCGCTGCTGTGATGGTAATTTTGTTTTGGATAGACAGTTAAAGGCATCATCAATAGTCGCAAACCGCTTGTTGAAGGGGGAAAATGGGATAGCTGTGGCCTGTTAAAAAGGAGCCACTCACTCGGTCATAAGCCAGCTGGATATGAGTTCTTAATATTGGTTTGGTATAAGTTATTTATCGGCTATTGGGTTAATGTCACTGCAGTAGTTTGAATGAATCATCAAGCGTTGACCTAGGTAACTTTAGCTGATATAGAGATATGAGAGCCAAGAAGGAAATAATCGATTTACAAGGAAGGAATAAGTTGTATAATGTTTTATGTGGGATCCCTGCTGTAAGGCATACCCAGGAAAGGGCTATTAGACGTCTACAAGATCTAGACTTTGACGAGGTGGACAGGTCGCCGCAATAAAGGGTGGCGAAGGTTGAAGGTACTCCTATAACAACCGGGGTAGGGAGCTGCTTAAAAAGAAATCAGCTAAGTCGACCTTAGTAAACTCGCTACTCGGAGCCAAGCAAATCGAGCAGACGGTAAGGTCAGTGGACAAATGAATTCGTGCTGCCACTCGCATGAAGTTAGTTTGAAGGGGACTGGGGAATAGGGGACATATTTATGAATGAGTATTCCTGCACCTCTCCTATCATTGCCACCCCTTTCTATGGAGGTTAGCAGCGATTTATATTCTGACTGTTGGAAAGTCGCGATAAGTCGAGTTCCTGCAAACATATGCATTTGGTGTATCACTATGTTTAATTAGTTTCGAACTAAGTTCTTCGAATTTATATGTAGTAGGCCACCAATTCTCATTGATACAGGCGGCTATCGCTATGTTGTTTATTTATATGTTATGAGGATGGTCTTGTTGAGACAATTGTCTCTATGTGGCTAAGGGTGAAGCTGGAAGAGGATTCAAATGGGGAGGAAAGGATGAGACATGGGTCTCGATGAGGAGGAGCAACAAATCCTGGTGGTTAGGAATAGTCATACAACAGAGATTTGGGTTGAAATGCTAGGACTCGCAGTGAGTCAAGATGGTGATTTTGGAAGATTGAACAATTTGAGTTAAGATGGGGAACCTCTGAGTCGCCCTTTCATCCCGCAGACAGATTTAGAACGCTTGGAGCGCTTGGCAGGTGTTTGCATGAACGGTTTCCCTTCATCTCTCTCAGAAGCGCAAGAAGCATTAGAGTGAGAGTGGGTCATCATAGCAGGCTCCAATTTTATCCGTAAGCATGGAATCCTTTTAGGATTGCTGAGTAGAAATTGAAGAAGAAGTTATAGAGGATTCAGATGGCTGGAATAATCCTGCAAGCATCAGAAAGTTCGGTGGTAGTTGTTCAATAGCTGTGATTGTTTGGGTACATTCTATTGAGTCAATGCCTTTGTCTCAGCAATAGAACTTAGACGGGGTATCTCCCAGTTGCATTTTTAACATCGCTATCAGTGTGGGTTAGCTTTAGAAATTCAGGATTTTTGTATTTTAGCGAAAATCTTAGCTTCGTATTAATCTTTTCTTTGTGTTTAGGAATATCTTTTCAGAAATTGAACATAGGGTACATAGATACAGGCCTTTACATGAGTTGGCGAACCATCGGAACGTATAGACAGTGTGTCTTAGCAGGAAATGCTCTCCCAAGCTTTGTATTGATGAATCAACTTATTTTCATTTTAGTTGTTGAAAACATAGTACCGGATAGGTGTATGGATTTTGAATGGAATTGATCAAGGACCGCTGTTGTATTATTGAGAAGTGTTAGTATAGACAATACAGGCGAGCAGGTTGCAGTAACTGTTTGAGTTTCGCTAGAATTTAGGGAAGAGTTCTACTGGAATGAAGTTGTGTCAGTGGATTAACACGGCGGAGGCAGGCGGCTGCTGCAATTGTAGCATAATATTGCCTTTGTCTTGTGGGATATTGCATCATCTTCCTGTTTCAATTTTGTTATGGTACATAACTCCAAATCTCCTGTTCAAATAGTTAAGACAGGCATTTTTAGAAAGAGAAGAGGCACTGTGGTGATCTCCAGTTTTTGCAGTTTGGTGTGTTTTCACAGGGAAAATGTGAAAGTCTTCTCATATAAACTGAACAATGTCATGCAGCCCCCTTACAGGCATTGTCGCTGGTCGAGAACTAAAAAGTGAAACATGTACCCTGTTAAACCCTATTTTCACCATTGAAGGTGGATAAGGGGCTAAGATCACAGTAAAAACAGGGATTTGGGGTATCAGGTAGTCCCCGACGAGGGTGAAATCTATAAATTTTTAACAAAAGATATCTTTTTTGCTGAAGATTTTTTAAATGATAGCAATATATTCGTCTTTGAGTTCTAAAGAATAAATAGTAGTACCTTTGGATGTGTTCTTATTCATCAGGAGTGGAATAAGAGGATGTTCCGAAAACGTTAAGATGACAAAATGGAATTTGATTCTGGTAGTAGCATGAAAGAGAAGGGACCCATTACTCATTATGACGGAGTCTTCAACTCCTAAAGCTTTTTCAAGTGCATCGCTAAGAATAATGGTTCTTTGCTCAGTAAAAGCTTTGGAGGTAGTGGATGGCAATAAGTAATTTATCAAGAATGATGTATCAGCTGGCATTCCCGGATTGGAAGCAGCATATGGAGTAAATAAATGAGAATGATTAGGATAGGGATGGGCACCTTTTAGGGATTGCCCCAACCGTTTGGGCAGCTGGTGTCGAGGGCGTACAAACGGTGAATCGCGAGGTTATTGCAGAGGACTTTCAGGTTTGGAGAAGAATAAAACGACGGAACACTGCTGGTCATAGGAGTAGGAGGGACTGAGGTGGAGTCCGGTGGATAATTGTGATAATTGTGATAATTGACAGTTGATAATTGTGAACACCTTGATATATCAACGTATTAATTATCTTTACAAGAAATTTTCCTATTAGTTAAACCACAGACTTCGTCTCCACAGATGAGCAAATATAACAATAAAACATAAAAGTAAATAACAGAATGGACAGGAAAAGGGTACATTTCATAAGAAAGTGTAGTCGTCCCCCCACAACATATTACAAACCAGAGACTCACACAACTTCCCGGACCCCACTCCATAGGGTAGGCTGTGGATGTGGCCTCGGGAAGGCCTCCCAGAACTCCCATGTTGGTTTACCCCCCGTGTACCGCATACATACCTTCAGAGCCCGAGATTATATACCAAAGTGCAGGACAGCCTCCTCCGGCGGTTAA
>JABUQX010088760.1:0-12745 GCA_015478945.1 Trachelipus rathkii
GCTAGCAGTTAGAAAGGTAGTGTATATACCACGGAAGCAGAGTATAGGTAAGCTTATAAAGCCTAAGCTAAGGCAATGTATTGGAATGAATATGATCAAAACTATAGTTAAGATAGTTATTATGTAAACGTACAACCTTTGTAAAAGTTCTCACACTACTACACTTAATAATATATATTTATACTATATATCTATATATTTATCTGTATATATTTATTATATATTATATTAGTGTATTTGGCCACGAAACGGATTTTTGCGCACAGCACGTCCGCCACCTCGCAGAGTGTCGCGCACCAGCACGCAACAACAAATTTAAAAGAGACAAAACCAAAGACAGACAAAAATAAAACGAGGTCCATTCCTCCAATTTTTGAATGATCATAGAGTATGATTTTAAGAAGAAACAAGCCGACTGAGAATCGCTACCCTATGGGGGCAACTCTGTTACGAGGTCCTAATACTTTTCGCGTTTCTTCAATAGCCCAGTTGGATTGGATCACCAAGTTTTTTTTTTTCATTTTTCCTTTTAAAGGATATAAGAAGAACTAATTTGAGGTATTTATAGTTTTTCTACATTTCGTTAATTTTCTTTTTGGGTAAAACTATTTTTATTGTTAGCCGCCACATACACGGCGGAATAAATTCATGGTCTTAGCTTTGTGATATTAAATTTCTTTTTGGGAAATATCTATTAATTATTTTTATTGGCAAAGTTATAAAGCTCATGATATGACCAAAAAAATATCAGTTTATTAAATCGCATGATTAAAAAACATATCACACCTTCAATTATTTATTAATTTTGTATGAATCTATATCAAGATTTAAGTAGTTAAGGCCACCATAATATGAACTTATATCATAAAATAAATATAACATAATTGTATATTTTAAATCATCAGTTAATTAAAATTTATAGTATGAAATGTACACAAACCACTGTGATACATGATACTGTGATATTAGTTAAATATTTTATTTTTGCATAGTGAGCCATGTTATTAATTATACTATAAAATAAATTATTAAAGTCAAATAATTTATAAAAACATTGTACAATTAAAAAATAAATAATCCTAACTTACAAATTTACGTTTACATTGATCAATAACTTACCTATTGTTTAACTCTGTGGAAGTATGGAAGTTCTCTAAGAAATACATTCTTCACAGATTACTTGACGTTTAATCAACTATCAATCTATACCACACTATCTTCTAGCTTCAAATAAAGATAGAGTGAAATCTCGAAACTTCTAAGACCTAGACTTTGTACTTTATTTTATTCATTCAAACTTTTCACAATTTATATAATATACATTATCAGGAAGTGTAATTTTTGGGTCTTATTTTTAATTTTCCTTTTGGAAAATTATAATTTAAAAACCATGTCCTCATGAGCGTGTAAATAAGATGTACTTCTATTCAATCCAACTCACGAAATACTTTTTCACTATCATTTCCCCCTATACTTTTGAAACTTTTAGTTTTCACTTGAACCATCACTTTCCCTATACTTGTATTCCTTCCTCCTTCTGCTTTGAACAATTAAATTAATTTTATTAATTTTTATTATTACCTCAAATATTACATTTATTTTGTAATTAGTTTGCTTTAAATAAATTTTAGTAATAACAAAACGACAGTATATCTAAGCAGAAAATAAGATGGTGATCAGAGCATTGTCATTGTTAGCCCTCGGGACTAAATATCCTTGAAATTTAATCCACAATTTTTGAATACCTAGTCACGCTTTATATGACAAAGTGAATATAAGTTTATGGTATTATTATTATCATTAGTTATGTCTTTAATAATGTATGTTATTCATTCATTATACTTCTTATTATGTATATTGAGTTCATTCCAAAAAAACTATACTTTAATGAATACATTACAATGAATAGACTTCAATTTTTTTTAAAAAAAAATTGTTTTATGTACCCTGGTTTACAAAAAAATCAAGATTGAAATAGTTCATAAATTTAATAAATTTACTGCCCAATGGTTTTTCCTTCTTGCGCTCGTATCCACATTTTTGCTTCATATTGGTGTACGCTTCCTTCTCCTACTCACTAACAGCCACACTACCTTTTAAAAAGGAAAATAAAATAAATGGGAAAAAAAATGGCAGCCAGAACGCGGATGAGTCTCGGAAAAGTTTAAGGGATTGCTTTCTAAATACCCCTTATCCCTTACTATCATCACATTAGGGCATTGAAGTTCGCGGTGTGAGTTGGTGCGTCAGAAATTGCGTTCTGTTTTGATGTACGGTCTCCTTTCTTCATAATTTTCTGCTTCTCTATTTTATCTATTTTAATTATATTGATACTCACTCTCTCCTCTTTAGACTCATAATCTTTCTTTAACCAAAATTAGGTTTTTGAGAGGCCTTCGACTTCCAAACTCTACTCTGCTGACTCCTCCTACTCTTTCTTCTCTCAGGTGTTTGTGATAATGGTTGCAATGTTTTATTTGTTCCGGTCTTTGATTTGGAATTTTCCGAATATTCTATCTAATGACTCAAGTTAACCTGTCATACCAGTAATTTCATCTGTTCCTGTATATACGTCTCCTATCATACCTGAATTTCTGATTTTCGATACTTAGGGATAATTTAGAAGCACATTTCTCGTTCTTTACATTTTCTAAATCAAATCATTTTGGTGATTGTCAAGTTCCAGTCGGCATTTGTTTCCTGTAAATCCAAGTCAGTTGGTGAACTCCTACCACTTTTCAAATCAGATGAACTCGAGGAGTTAGTGCAGCTCCTACCCGTATCTCTGATCATTTTTAACCCAACATTCTAGGCCTTTTACTAATCTCTAGTCCTTCTCTTTATTCTTTAATTTCTTTCTTTGCTGGTTTCCTCGATCACTCTCCATGATTGTTTCTGTCTATCTCAGTCTCTGCAGAGACTCTCCATATTGCGAGATAACGTCTTTTGACAGCTGTGATGCTTGCAAAAGTAGCGCAAGTCCCGACGACTTGCTGTCGTACTTTGTTAGATTTCCGATGGAATGTACAGCTTTCCGTGGAAAGGTATCTAGGGTGTGCACGGCGAGTAATTCTCTCTGGTATGAGGTGTTTGTTATGCTCCTAGAGTTAAACTAAAACTTATAAATCTTATTTTAACTCTGTTTTTCTCTCGTGCAATTCAGGGACGCTGCCTTTAGGACTTATTGTCGTCTTCAAATTCCAGAATTAAAGAAACACTATTCCCCCAAAAATCTGCAATTATTATACGATTAAAGGGCGCTTGCGTTTATGTTGCTGTGGAAACAGCTTGGACATAAAGATAAGCCAGCTGTATCGCCATTTTGTGTATTGATTCAAGAAACTGGCTGCCAACTTCCATCCATTCGTTGCGTTCGATGCTGACGTTCTCGATGCCGCGCCCGCACCCGAAGCCCTCGCCGCCCAGTTCTGCCAGACTTCATCCTATTATCTTTATCTTCTATCTTATACTATAATTATATATCTTTTCTATTTCACACTTTTCTATACTTCTCTATTATTACTTCTTTCCTTTCTATATATATCTTCTCTACTTACTCATTCTTTGGCTTTTCTCTGCTCATCGCATTATATTCTATTCTATTTTACTTATTACTTCATATATATGAATATCTATTCTATTTTCCTTACTGGTTGTCAACATTTCTAATTTTTATAATATTTATTAATACCACTTTATATACTATTCTAATTTCACTTCACTCATTTTCTTATTAACTCTTTCTATCTCTTCTTTCTTCATTCTTTATCTTAACTATATAGTATTTATACTTACATTCTTTTCTATTTACTACCTTTTATTAATTTACGTTTGTCCATATAAAATACTTTATATCTTAACGTCTTCTATCTATTCTATTCTATTCATCGGGTTCTCTTTCTCTTCTCTTCTTTTCTACTATTATATCTAATACATTATTTACCTATTACTTCATCTATCTTTCACTATCTATCCTCTTTCTTTCAATATATCTATTTATATTACTCTATATATATTATTTTTTTGTGTGCTGTTGTCGTTTCGTGCTATGCTGGGAGTGTTAGTGAGTGTTCTTGTGTTTGTTTTAGGCTCTGTTGTTACTTGCAATGTTAAATATTAATCCTTTCTGTCTCAGAATATTCAAATGTTTAATATTTCCAGACATCCGATATACATGCTTTTGTCACTGAAAATCACATCGATAAACTTTTCTAATCAAGACTCATACTCACCTAGACACATAAAACTCTTGTTCTTAACACTCATCCACATCCATCACACAATCGTTCTCTCTTACTCTACCTCTTGCTTATCTCCTCTCTGCTCTTCTTTTCTCACTTATTATATATACATCTACTATCTATATATATATTATCTATTTCTTATAAATATATATTCATCTATTCTATTCATCAATTCCTCTTCTATCTATATCTAATTTCTCTCTTTCTATTTATTCTATACTATTATCTATATATGATATATATATATATACTCTATTACTATTTATATCTTATATCTTATCTTCTATCTTATCTCTATCTTATTTATTCATTTTTCTTTCTTTTATCTACCTTCTATTTTCCCATTATATCTTTTTATCATGCTGATATATATATACTTAAATATATATCTGCTCTTATACTCTATCTCTCTCTCTATATATCCTATATTCTTCTACTAATCTATCGTATTACTATATATCTCATCTTACTTCATTATACTACTTCATATATCTACTACTAATACTACTATTGCTTTCATATATAGCATTAGATAACTCTACTTCTGTTCTCTATTACCGCTTAAGTCTTATTTTTAATGACGCTCTCTACTTTCAAACTGTCGGCAGTAAAAATGTTCCGAGACGGACAGGTCAAAGTGATCCATATTAAAGAAAAATTTTAATTGTTGACTCTTTTCTTCTTTTGTTTGAATGTGTCGACAATTTGGCCAGGTTTACTGTATTCATTGTAGTGTTGGCAGAACCCGTCGGATGGAAAAGAGAGGTGAGTTGCGCTATTAAATATGACCTGGTCGGTCACTTCTCGTGGAGGCTCTTCGTCCAATCACGTAGTTTCATATTTATTCATCTCTCTATATATATCTCTTCTCTCTCTCATCTCCATCTCTCTTCTCTCTCTCTCTCTCTCTTCTCTATCTTCCTCTCTCTCTCTCTCTCCTCTTTCTTTTCTCTTCTTCTTTTTTCAACTTTCTCTTCTTCTCTCTCTTCTTTCCTTCTCTCTCTCCCTCTCTTTCTTTCTCTCTAGTCGCTCTTTCTCTAGCTTTACTTCTTCTTTCCCTTCTCTTCTTCCTTTTCCCTTCTCTCTGCTTCTTCTTGGGGTCCTTCGCTACTGGGTCATGCCGTGGCGTCTTTTGCTGGTGCGCTAAAAATAATAATATCGAGCATTCGACAGATCTGCCATAATCAGATTTGATTATACTTCTCTTAGTATTTATCCTTCTCTTTTCCCCAAATCCATCTGGAGACTATTTTCACTCATTAATATATATAGGGTATTAGTACTATATAGTTTATAGCATATAGTATATATATATAGACGGCATATAAGTTTACATACCCCCCCCCTGCCCTCTGTATAATTCCATATATATATAATATATATAATATATATATTACAATAAGGTATATATCCTGTTTTATTTTCTCCCATAAGTTGTTAATCGTATAAGTTAACTGGTAGTAAATATCATATATATATATGATAATAGCATATATATATACTTATAATATATATATTAATATATATATATTCAATATACGTATATATATATATAATATGTATATTATATATATATATTATATATATATATAATATATATATATATTATATATATATATATCAACCTAAATGAATTATTAACTGAAAATGTTCGCATTAACAAACACACCTCTACAAACACACATGCACACACCCTAAGCGCACACCTACAATCACGCATACTCAATCCTCTGTTGCTCCCATAACATAAAATAGAAATTCTTAAATATGCCCTCCTTAATTGAATTTGTGTGTGATTCGAAACATAGAATCTCTAATATTTTTTGTGAACTTATACTGAATTTTTTACAAAGGTTAGAAAAAAAAAATCATTTATCCACTTCATTCATCGCGTGAATAGAGATGTATAGTGACACTAAATCTATACGTCAGTACGAATATCTACTCATAAAATTAAGAGTGTAACGTGCAATATTATATAATATTTTCTATATATAAATATTATAGCTGCACATTTCTAATATGTGTATAGGGTATATATATCTTGTATTATATATATTATATATAGGAACATTGTATATACCTGTATATATATATTATACATTTGTAATTTATACTATATATAATAGTTTAAACCACCTTGAAATTTTTCATTATATATACAGTAATAATAAAGATATATACATAGCTATATATTAATATTATTATAATTATTATAATGTTTATATTACTAAAATTACTTCAAAACAACAGGCTTTGTGCTTCAGTCTATTATAATCCATGACTAAAATTGAAGTATTTGCAATCTGCAATTCATCCTAATAATGAAGGAAATAAAGTTAGTGAATACGAATATTTTTCGTGTGCTGCTTGTCTGCACTCTCTCTTCTGCGACATGGTTTAGGAAGTCTCGGCTTTGTAATAGTTCTCTCTTCCGCAAAACCTTGATAGTCCGAAGGCGCTGTAATGTTAATGTTATGCTTTTTTACACAAAACTTACTATTCGCGTCCACTGTTTTATTCCCTTTTATATATTATAGATCCAATAACCCTTGGCGTTTCTTTTCTATTCTTATTAATGTACTATCTGATTGGAAGATCTACCTTAATGTTGAAAGGTTAGTGAAAACTATAGTCATATACAGACAATTTTATATATCTTACTATATATATTTTCTCTAATTTTCTAGACTTATCCATAACTCACAATAAGACGTTATTGAGTAATAGTAATAGTATTTAGTGAGATAGTAGTGCCTATATATATGCTCACATGTAACACTCACTCTCCCTCATAAATTTTCTACTAAGTATTGAATTACTAGAATTTAGTAAAGGGGATATATATTATTACTTACGCCCTATTAACATGGTAAGTTAAATTATAGCTAATCAAACTTTCTCTTTATATTAGTAGTTGGTGGTTAATATTTATATATACATAAACTATTATTTTTTCGTCTCATAATATTAAGATATACAAGTAAATAGTGGTACCTATTATCAATATACTGATAAAAGAGGGTATATAGTTCTAAATAATTTATTTAGCTATACTATATATTGTGAGTATACGTATGGGAATTATTTATATTATATTATTATTTTATATATATTTTATTTCCTTTTCTAAGTAGGATACTTTACTGGTTATACTTATGTTTAGCCTCTCTAAATTATACGTTACACCCCTATTATAATGATTATCTCCAAATTAGTATATTCTTAACTTCTTAAGACGTCTATACAGTACTGTGCATAATAACTATATATATAATATATTTACTATCATTTTACTAATTATTAAAACAAATATATATACTATATATAATATCTCCTTTTTGAATCTCTATAGGGGTGGATTTGGTCTGAATCTTGCGAAGATCGTCTTCTCAATAGAAAAGTTGGGGAAAGGGCGAGTGAGCACTGCTGAGCCACATTGTTCTTTCTACGACTTGTGTTCATAATCTTCGTACACTTTTCTGTTTTCCGGTGCATGTCCACGCTCACCTTACTCCCAGTACCTTCGGGGAAGACGCGCTGGATAGAATACGAATTTGCTGATGATGTATCATATATATATAATTATTCTTCAAATATATACATATATATTTTTTTACTTTACTTAGGCATGGTATATTTTAACTTAGGACTCATTACTATATAATAGGCCCTAATACCTTCTGGTTATAATATAATATATATATATATATTATATATACGTACTAACATGTACTCCTGCTCCCATTTTTCATTATTTACACTCTTTAAAGTTTTGGGGAATCAACTAAATTATATTTCTTTCAATTTAATTTATAACCCTTATATGTTAATTATTTATTTTAAAATAATAGCTATTTATTTATAATGTTATTTTAAGATAAATTTTTGTCATTAAAATAAAATTCATAAACAAATAATGCAGGGACACAACACTTTTCCGATCCATTTTTACTCACTCTCTGTTCAGCTCGTACACTTTTTTAAATATTCATAATTCTGTAATATTATTTTTTTACATCTTAATCACTCAATGCAATCCCACTCAACTCAAAAAATTTTTAGGTGTGCCAGGGGGAAATGAACAATATCACTCTAATTCACAATCTTTTTAATCGGATGTTAGACCAGATACAATATTAATATAATAAATTCTTTCCTGAAGAGCGTGGGGGGCTACTAAGTATTGTCATTATTAATACAATGTGTATGTGCTTTATGAGGCCCGCAAAAATAATACGTTGTGATTATATATTATTAGGGAATTATATTATAAGGGGAATTAACAAATTTCAAAACAACCAATTTTGATACAATTAGATAATCCATAAATATAATATTCAATATACGAAATATCTGGTGACGTTTTAGCTGAAAATTTTTTCCACAAATAAGATATGTTATTAACTTACGGTGATAAAGGTATCGGAAAGATAATTACGTAATAATAATATTATTATATTAAAAATAATAATTTTAATAATAATAATAATATAATAATTATAAATAAAATAAATAATAAATTAATAATAATTAAAATTTAAATAAGATACTATTTAACTAATTTAAAGTGTCAATTAAAATACCCTATTTTATGAATAATCTTAATGCAAAATTATAGAATATATAATAATAAGTTATATTAATTAGTAATATTAATTTAAATAATAATAATTAATAATTAAATAATTAATAATAATAAATTAATTAAATAATAATGAATAATAATATAATAATATAATAATAATATTAATTCATTAATACATAATATTATAAATATTAATTTAAAATATAATACTTATGAACTATTAAACGACCAATAATAATAATTAAACGGAAATATATTTTAAAAATTTGATCATAGAAGACAATGAAGAAGAAGAAGAAGATGAAGTAGTAGAAGAAGAAGCAGAAGAAGAAGATAAATTTACTACAGAATAATTATACTAATCATTGTAATAGCAATTACTATAAGCTGTTATTAGATATTTAAGATAATATTCTATTAAATATTCATGATCACACAATTTTGAAAGAGTAGTAATCTATAAAGTTAAGTACACAACAACCAAGCGAATGGTTGTTACTATAATTAATAGACTATGAGATAATGATATATTGTAAAATATATTAAACAAGAGTTATATATATATATAACAAAATGAATATATAAATTTAAATAATATATAATTAATAAATATATATAAATAATTAATCAATAAAATTATAAATTTAAATTAATAATAATTAATAATAATAATATAATAATTAAATAATCATTTAATAATTGAAAATTAAATAATAATATAATTTAAAAAAATAATAATTATAATAATTAATAAATCTAAATAATAATAATAATGGATAATATATATAATATAAATTTAAATAAAGTATATAAATTAAATAATATATATATAAAATAATAATATAATAATAATAAATATATAATATATTAGTCGTGTTGGGATGAACTTGAATGAATTAATTTGGTAATGTATGAATATAAATTGGATTGGAATCGAATAGATAATACATTGTATAGATAAAGTATGAAAATAATGATTATATTTGATGGTATAAATCTTATAATATATTGTATTTATAATAATTTAATAAATGTAATTTATTATTTACTCATAATATTCCTGTTACAATATATAAATAAAATTGTTAAAAGTAAAATAATCACAACAAAAGAATCTTATTTATATTGATTATATTTTGAGTGGTAAGTAATAAAAAAAATATATTAATACACCTAAATAAAGACATAATATATTAATAATAATACTAATAATAATAATAATAATAAATAAATAATAATAATAATAATATAATAATAATATCAATAAATAAATAATTAGTTAATAATAATATTAATATAATAATAGCAACAAATTATTTCAAAACGATACAAGCAACATTTATATTATAACGACCAATAAATCATATTAGACAATCAATAGATACAGTACAACAACACATAAAAGTTAATAATAATAATAATAATAATAATATAATACTAATAATAATAATATAATAAATAATATAATAATAATAATAATAATAATAATATAATAATAATATGATTAATAATAATAATTAATAAATAATAAATAAAATCATAATAATAAAATAATAATAACAAAAATAGATAATAATAATACTATATATAGCCTTTATAAATAATATAATAATTAATATTAATAATAATAATCACACTCCATATATTAATAAAATTATAAATTATATCTATAAATATCATGATATTAATAAAAATAAAATAAAAATAATTAATAAATATATAAATTATAATATAAGAAATATATATAATATAATAATTATAATATATAATATCTTAAATATATATTAATATAATATATATATAATATTCAATATTCTTAATATTTGAATGATAATGATATATAAGATATATGTTATTTTAGATGTATGTTCGATTTAATTTCGATATAATATTACTATAATAATATTATAATAAATAATATTCAATAAATATAATAAATAATAATAATATGTCAATCAGTAAATTATATTAATAAATAATAATAATAACAATCAATATAATAATTTAAATAATAATTAGATGGAATAGGAAATAATACAGTATCAAAAGTTATAAAAAATGATAATATGTGGGTATTTATCAGTTTGGGCTGTAAGGTACCTATCAAAAGTATATCGTATCTTCTATTATTTTCTCTCTACGGATTAATATGTACTACCTAAAATTTAGCAATATCACAATTCACGATATATATTTATGTAGGACGACATCGTTTACATACTTCTTTTACTGCCAGAAGTGTACATAAACTGGTAGATTTTATTTTGTATATTTGTACATGTATATTTAATAGCAGAGTTATTTATGAAATGATAGGCTAATTAGTATATCTTTTAATGAATTTCATTTTTATACGATATTGCAACACACATTTTTTATTTAATGAGTATGAACATTTGATTCTAAATGTCATTAACAGCATTAGGAAACAAGCGTCGCCGTAGGCTTTTTTTAATGGGACCTCGTAAGCCTCCGGTTACCCATGCTTAACAGAATCCTATTGGGTACGAGATAACACGTGGTCGCGTAACCATTACTAGTGAGGACAGGTTATATATATGGGTGATATCATATTGAAAGGCCAAATTTAAATTTATGGGTTGATATATTTTTATCTTTAGATTGAATGTGTCGGTGATACATATTTAGGTACTAGTTTAACTGTTCATTATTGTTAGGTTGGCAATGCCACGTCGGATGGGCAACAAGTAAGAGGTGAGTGCGTTATAAATTGAACTGGTGGTACAGTGTTTACCAAGTACCATCGTCCAATGACTAACTTTAAGTTTTATAATATATATAATATTAATATATATAAATATATATAATATATTATATTCATATACATATATTAATTTAAATATTAATTATAATATCTTATATATATAATATATAATATATCATATTATTAATAACATATATTATATATAATATATATATATATATTATATCTTTATTTATATTCTAATATATATTTATTTAATATATTATATATTATCTATTTATATATATATATATTTTATCTATAATATATATATATATATTATTATCTATTTTATATATATTCATATTTAATTATATAAATATAATATATATATATTTCTCTATATATTATATATATATATCTATATATATATATATTATATATTAATTATAATATAATTAATTATATATTATATATTACATTAATATTAATTATATATATTATATATAAAATTTATAATATTATTAATATTATATATAATTATATATATATATATATTATTATTTATGTACGGCTTGGAATAATATAGCGTGTGCAGGGTATTGCGCATATTATCACCTAAATGATGTTTGTGGCTTTCTGCGCGATATATGTGAGTAGAGTAGGCTGCTTGAGCTTTACAAACACACATGCACACGCACCGGTACCACTATCACACTTGTGCTCCAAATAGAGAATTTTATCCTTAATATTGGTTATGATTGAATAGAATTTAATTTTTGAACTATGAAAATTTTACAGTTAGAAAAAAAATCAATTGATTTTCCATTCAATCGAATAGAGATTTTATCACTAAATTATGTAGAGAATCATATTTAATTAACCGTCAATTATAGTATATTATCAATCAATAATTTATATATATAGTATTTATATATATATATTATATATTATAGTAATTAAATATATATATATGTAGTATATATATATATTATTATATTAGTACTATATATTATATATTGTTATATATATGTTATATTTATGTATATATTTATACAGCTCTGCAGTATAGTATTACCCTGCTTATGTGGGCAATCTGCATTATTCATCGGAAAATAAAATGAGGATAGTTAGGAAAAGAATGATTTTTTTCCTTCTTGTCTGATGTTTTCTGCGAATGGTTTAAAGTGGACTTCGTTCTCCTCCGCG
>JABUQX010088761.1:7500-32500 GCA_015478945.1 Trachelipus rathkii
TCAAATCAGAATATTTCTCATTGTTCATTTAATTTCCGATTATTAATTTATTGAAAGGAGCACTCTCGTTTCATGTTTTTATGACTCCCGTCCAAAAGGACGGAGTCATCCCCGCCCCCCGAGTGTTTAAAAACTGTTAACCAACTACGCTTTTTAAATAAATATCAAATTTTTGGGGAAAGGGAAATTTAGCTCCATTTCCGAGCTGTCAATAATAAAAAGCTGCTAAAGCTATTTTAGTTATCTTTTTCCATCTAGTAACTCAAGTTACCTTTTAGCGTCAGTAACGCAAGTTACCTTTTTCCAACCAGTGACTCGTTACGTTTTCCATCCCGTAACGAAAAGTTACCTTTTTTCATTGGTAACTCAAGTCCAAGTTAAGTTGCGTGAAATATTAAAAGGTGAAAGTTTATAAATCCTAATCAACATTTTTAACATAACTTCTAGATTGGTTTACGGATTCTTCATAGGAATTGAGCTGGCACTTTTATTGGAATATTATTGCTTTAACAGTTTTCATTGGTTGCTAGCAGTGCTTAAATTACACTCAGAGGATTGTTAAGTAACTTCATGGTGTGTAGGTTTGTTCGTGTGAGTGTCCGGGTCTTGTAAGTATTTTGTTGATTTCATTTATCTAGGTTGAACTTTAACATTGTCCTTATTAAGTAACTCATCAGAGTCGCCTTTATCAAGTAACTCTTCGTAGTTGCCCTTAGTAACTCTTCGGAGTTACCCTTAAGTAACTCTTCGTAGTTGCCCTTAGTAACTCTTCGGAGTTACCCTTAAGTAACTCTTCGTAGTTGCCCTTAGTAACTCTTCGGAGTTACCCTTAAGTAACTCTTCGTAGTTGCCTTAGTAACTCTTCGTAGTTGCCCTTAGTAACTCTTCTGAGTTGCCCTTAGTAACTCTTCTGAGTTGCCCTTATCAAGTAACTCTTCTGAGTTGCCCTTATCAAGTAACTCTTCTGAGTTGCCCTTATCAAGTAACTCTTCGGAGTTGCCCTTATCAAGTAACTCTTCGGAGTTGCCCTTATCAAGTAACTCTTCGGAGTTGCCCTTATCAAGTAACTCTTCGGAGTTGTCCTTATCAAGTAACTCTTCGGAGCTGCCTTTATCAAGTAACTCTTCGGAGTTGCATTTATCAAGTGGCTCTTCAGAGTCACAATCGTCTTTAACTACATTGCTGAGAACGGAGGAAGGGGGTCACAAACTTCGCAAACTTCCCCGATGAGAGATTAATATTCTTTCAAGAACCAGAATGTGTTGCCTTCAAGTAATCATTCTTTACATCATTGGTGAGTTGTGATCCATTTTCTTTGTTTTAGGTAATGCATTCAAAATCACTTATATCTCTCTTTCTTTACAATACAGCACGCCACGGGACGGAATAGGAATGTCCTGCTTTAGACCATCATCATAGAGTTGTGCAGAAAAAAGAAGCCCATTATCCGTTGCAGAGATGATGACTATTTATTTAACATCTGCTTCTGTTTATATAATTTTAAAGAATTGGGCAGATTTACATTATTTGTTTCAATAATTTATAATTAAAACTATTTTTGTATCAACTTTAGCTGTATTTTGTTTCACTAAAATATGCGAAAAGAGCAAGATGTGTTTTTTCAAATATCATTTTCCTTTTTATCATTTTGCTTTTTTTTTAATAATATATATATATATATATATATATATATATATATATATATATATATATATATATATATATATATATATATATAATAATATAATATAATATATATATATATATATAAATATATAATATATATATATATTATAGTCTCAAAAATAAAGATATAAATTGGGGAGAAATAAATAATTTATATATATATATATATAAATATATATATATATATATATATATATAAATATATATATATTATATTATATATATAAATAATATATTATATAATATATATAATATATATATATATATAAATATATATATATATAATATATATATATGATATATATATATATATCCTCCTACCCAGTTAATCTTCAAGATACGCCACTGATATATTATATATATATATATATATATATATATTATATATATATATATATATATATATATATATATATATATAATATATATATATATATATATTATATATATATAAATTTTTTTAATTCAAACTTCAAAGAGTTAAACATCCGCATCCGCATCCCGCAATCCGCATCCTCATCCTAACTTTAAGAATCCGCAATCCGCATCCGCAAACAGTCAAATTTTGACATCCCGGTCCATCACTAATATTATATATATATATATATATATATATATTATAATATATATTATATATATATATATATATATATATATAATATTATATATATATATATATATATATATATATATATATATATACTTTATATTGCAGGTGAATGATGTCCTAGGGATGTAAATGATATAAAACAATAAAATTTTAAAAATAAATATATTGCAAATAGTTCATATATTAAAAAAAAAACAATTAACTAATGGAGAAAAGAACATGTATTTAGAAATATTTTGCTCATCAGAATCCGAAGATTAATTATAATAGGAAAGTTGTCATAATCCTACCACCAATTAGGAAGGAAAAAAAAACAATGTAATAATTAATCAGTGGTTTTTTAAACAAAAATAAACACAAATAAAGTTTAATATAAAAATTAGTTTATTTTACAAATATTTCTTCAAAATGCTGGGAAAAGCCAGGGGAAAACTGATAATAAGAAAAGAATATTCTGAAGAAGAAGAAGATCCAGTTATCTGCTTCTGCTGTACAGAAGGCTGCGATGATCAAAGTCGCCGTGATAAAGATGACGGAATATTTTATATCGAAGAAGAAGATAGAGTACAAGTAAAATCAAAATCAAATACTGTATATCCTTTTAATGACTATAAAGCTTCTTATATCCCAAACTGTGAAGCACCGTCACAAAAAATATACTATTCCAATGTGACGTCAGCATCGAGGAGAAGAGCAAGGTTTCCCAAATGTAAACAACTATATCAGCTGTTAACGAGATTAATAATATGTGGAAAGTAGTCCTGTAATTATCTATCTATAATTTTTTTCCAGGCTCCTGGAATCGTCTCGTGCTACTCGGCCTCCTAATAGTGGTTCATTATTATATTAAAATTTAGCCTATCGCGTCCAATCTATAACTTTTCTGCTGTCTCCTCGCGAATTCTTAATTCCAAATCAGTTAATTTAATACTTATCCTCTCATGAAGTCCTTTCCTAACATTTCTCTTGTATCGGATCCACTTCATTTAATTTTTAATGGTGCTGTTTTTTAATTATATTTTTACTTTTAAATAGCTAATAATTTTATAAAATTTGTAATGTGTAGGATCCCGAAATCTACCCTGGGCTCAATCGGCCCCATCGCGTCTAAATTAAATGTTACCTGATCCCTTGATTATTAATTATTATTGGTCTGGCATTAGTAGTTTATCATATTGTTAGTATTATTAAAGATTCTCTCTTTTCATGATTTTCAATTTTAATGCTTTTTACAGTTATGAAATTAATATCTGTTACGGTATCTAAGTAAGTTGTATGTATGAAGATTATTAAAATGTGTTGTAATGATCATTTACCTTAATTATTAATCTTTAGAATTTAAAACACTTAGCCGAAGCTTTGATTTAGACAAATTTTAAATTATATTTTCATAGCAAAACCCTTAAGCGGACATATTTAAAGAAAGAGAATACTGATTATGATTAAAAGGAAATCAATTTTTGTCACAACATATAATCCCTTGCGCGTTAAATTTAATTAATTATAACTTCCTCTCCCTATCGTCATCTGTTTCTTAAGGTACTATTGTTCGCTCTTAACTAATCATTCTATGTAATATTATTTTTATTCAAATGTTTTGTTTTTTTTTTTTTTCTTTTTCCCTGGGAATATTCATTAAATAAAAATTAATTACTATTTTTACTAGATAAATTCTATTCCCTAAAGCTAAAGTGAAGTAAAATAATTCGACTCACTATTGCAAACTATGGGGGAGCTGCCTGGTTAAACAATATGTGGGATAAACCAATTTTATTTTTCAAAAACAACATATATTATATATATAATAAATATTTTTATACTATATATATATATATATATATTATTATATTGATATATATATATATACTCATACTATAGTATATAAATTTATATGCTAGTTTTATCTTTACTTTTAGTTACTATAGTAGTATTAATTTTTATACTATATTTATATATAATAATAAATTTTTACTATATTTACTAAATAATAAATATATATATATACTATCTATACTATATAATATATATATATATATACTATAACTGTATTAATATATAATATTTTATATTATATATTATTATAATATTTTTTCCTATTATAAATATGTATTATTTTATATATAATTATATATTAAACTATCGTATTAATTATTTTGTATTACGTGAGCTATACCTAAATAAATGTATTAATAGTAATACTTAAAAGGATAAATATTATTTTATAGAATCATATATATATATAATACATAGGTTATTAAATTTATAATTTTAGATAGGATAAAATATATAACCGTTAACTACTAATTAACTATTTTACCCTCATATACCTACCTCTTCCGTATATTTTTAAGTAATTATTAATCATAATATATATAATATAGTATATTATTATATACTATACTATATATATACATTACTAATTATATAATATATATAATATATAATATATATAGTATACTATAAGATATAAATTGTAAAGTTTTGTGTTGTAACCGAGAGAAATTTAAGCTGTTCTCTTGATTTAATAGTTTCTCGAGTCCGGCTCGGTTCTTCCGCATTACTGGGTGCTTCGCACTACTGCTGTAGTGGACCCAATAAAGCACATTCTCAATCTATAGTACTACGTCCTTAGTCTTTTGACGGTGGGCAGATAAGAAGGAGAAAGTCCCTTGTAGAAGCACAAGCACATCGTTACTCAATTCCTAATGGACACTGTGTCACTGACTCGTGACTCTCTTCATATCATACTATCAAGTTTGCTTCAATGAAACCTACTTTTGATTCTTTAGAATTTAGATAAATTTTAAGATACGTGCTGCAAATAATTTGGGGTTATAAAGTATATAATGCTAATAAGAGATAGAGTTGAATGTTGCTATGATGTATATGTGTGTGGGGAGCCACAATAAAGCAAGATGAATTTAATCAAATGTTTCACAAGCCGAACTTTCAATCTAGTGGATGAATTGTAAAATAGGATCGATAGTGTGAAAATTTAGGAGCTAAGAGGTAGGATTTGTACAATTAGAACTTTTAAATTACTGAGTTTTATAAAGTTAGTTTACTAGTTTTATGTAAAAAAAAAAAATTAATTCATTTTCAGCAAGTTAAAAGGAAAACAGCAATTGATACAAAATAATGATAATTAATTTTAATTATTTAAATAATTTGTTTAAATAGCTAATGATACATGTATTGGATGCATTGAGTTATAAGAAATAACGATAGATTATAAAATTAACTATGAATATTGTTTAATTTATAATTAATTTTTAAAAAATCAGTTAAAGTAATTAATTAAATTATTACTTTAATCTAATAAATTAATGAATTTCAGAAAACAATGCATGCTTTAAAGTTAAGACTTTGTGTAATTATTTCTTATAACGTCGATATAACTTATCCTTTTTTGTATGCTGTTATTGTTTTTATATTGCGTAAAAGTTATATTAAATATTATTGGAAGAAAAAATAAATTTTTCTTGGGCAATTTAATAAATATATCAGAAAAAGAAAAATTTCTAAATGAAAAGTAAAAGATGTTTTAAAAAAGTTTATGGCAATATTTTTTTAACGCGGTTTTAAATTTTTTTTTGTTATAACTTTGTTGATTATAATGTTTTATAAAATGGAATTAATATGTTCACAGACATTTTAAAACAATTTATAAAGGTGAATTAAACGAGTTCAAAAGAGAATGTATAAAAAAAAGTGATTTATTTATTGTTTCCTAAAAGCAGAAAAAAATAAAAGTAACTTTATTAAATAATTATTAAATTGTTATTAATATAATGTCATTCTTTAAATTATCAAATGATTTAATAGATAAATTAAAAAAGTTTTTTTTAAGCCAAAAATGAGAAAAAAATTATTATCTTTACGTTTAGATATGAGTTTATTTGAAATTAAACTAAGTGTTATTTTTTATAATATTGTTTATTAAAATTTATTTATTTAAAAAATTTATTTAAATTTAAAATAAATTTGATATTAATAAATAAATTATGGTATAAAAATAGATAGATAGGTTATTTAAATGTAGAACTTAATTTTAAAATTAGCTTTTCAATCAAAAGATAAAGCATTACTTTAAGATTGATTTTCTCAAAGATAATTCTAGAATAGAATATAAGAAATAATTTTATAGATGAAATTTGTTAATCAGAAATTCTGGAAATATGTTCTCAAAATAAAATTTGTTGTTAAATCTATTAAAATATAGAAAAATAGAATTTAAAGTTTCTAATTTTTATAATTGATAGGATTTTGAAAATTTATATTAATAAGTAATTATTAATTAATTTTTATTTATTTATTTTGGTTTTTAGTTGAATATTTGATTTTTATATAAAATATTTTATATAGAATTTAAAATTAATAATTATTAATTAGTTATATATATAATCTATAGAATTAATAATACTAAATCAGCATTACCATCTTTTTATACTTGCATAAATAATAAATTAAATAAATATAAAAATAATTAATATAAATATTTCTAGTACGACATAAAATACCTATTTTACTATTCAATTACAATACTAATCATCTATTATATTTATAAATCAATTATTATTCAATATATTAATTGCAATCAAAAATTATAATTTATCCATAAAAAATCAATTAAAATCATCATATAAAACTCTAATACAATCACAATACAATCTATACATCATATATATAATGTATACACTAGGTATCCATTCAAAATCTTAACTCATCTACCTTACACCATCATAATCTAACTCTTCTAATAATTACACCTTAATAATTAATAATTCCTTATAAAACACATAGAACTTTACTGTCGGCCTATAATGCTCACCCTACATGTAACCTTTTAATAAATTATATTAATCATATAAAACTTATTAAGAAAGAGAAAATCCGCGAAGACAGCTCAATTCCCTATTTACTTTTTATACAACAAAGTTTTATGGAGAATAACATTAAAATCAAATCAAAAATATAAATAAAAATGATGACTTCCTTTTGCAACAAGGATGAGTAATAATACTAAAACTAATTAATTGGAGATATTATCGGAATATAAGAAATTGGGAAGGTACGATATAATCTAAAAATAAAACTATTATATACCAAAAATATAAAATAATTAAATATAATAATATATTATAGTATAATAAATTACATAACTAAATATAATATATATTGATATAATACTATATTATAATATATATAAATTAAAAACTTATTATAATTATAACACATATAAAAAATAAAATAAAAATAATAATATAATTATATATAATATATAATTGAGTTAGGAAGGCGGGGTGAAGTGGAGAAAGGAAATTAAAAAAAAATAAATATTGCGAATGAAGAAATGTAAACTTTTAAACATTTTGGTGAAAGAAAGACTACAATGATGCAATTAAGTTAAATGAATCGGCTATTTTTTAAAAGTTTAAGTTTAATAAGAAAAAAATGAAGAAAGAATAAATAAATTATGCAGTCTGACATGAATGACACGAGGGTGTGTAGTAATTAATAGAGTTGGTGATAATGTCATAATTATTTATATATTTTTATAAATGTATTTTAATTATATCTATTTAAATATGATGGGCAGTAAAATGGTTGAGATGCATGCTTTTATAAAAGATAGATTATTAATTAATTGCGAAATTATTATAGATAGAAATTTAAGTATCGTGATCATTTTTGGAACGATGAAACAGAAAGATTAAATAAATATTACGAGTAAGAGAACAAAAGTTAAAGCAATTAAAATGTAGCAACGAGCAAGTGATAGCATATATTGAAAGAAATTAAGAATATTAAAGAAATTAATGAAGAAAATAATATATATATATACTATAATAAAATATATTCATATATATATAAAAGTAATATATAATATAGATATAGAAGGATTTCTTTTATAAAGTATTTTATGTATTTAAAATAAATAATATATATATATATAAATATATATAATATATGTTTATTTTCGCTTTACGATGATAACCTATTCTTGATAATAAATATATTTTTCTTATATAATATTCCATTATAATAATATACTACCTCACTTTGTTAGTTATTCACGAATGCATATTAAATATGTGTATTCTATAATAGTATAATTATATTAGTACACTTATATAATATATATATTATATATAATATATATATATATAGATATATAATAAATATATATTTATATTATTTAGATATGTATTTATATTATTTTTATATATTATATATATAATATATATATATATATATATATATATATATATATATATATATATTATATATAAATATATATATACAATATATATATATATATATATATATATATTATATTTATATACCTATATATGAATAAATAAAAATTTGAAACATATATATAATTGAAATATTGAAATATATTAGAACTAATATATATACTATATATTATAATTTTAATACTATAATAATTATTATACTACTATAGTATTATATATAATATAATTATCTAATATATTATATATATATATAATATAATCATATGATATATATTATATTATATATAATAGTATATATATATATATATTATATGATAGTAGAACAATATAGTGTGTCTTTATAAATATAAATGTAGTAATAAATAGTTTTTAATAAATTTAAATTAATGGTATTTGTTAACTTATAAGGAGAAGCAGTAATTTATAAACAGAGATAAATTATTTGACGCCACAGCCCCCGGACTAAAAATAAACGGATAAAGAGATAAGGATTAGGATTAACGGATAGAAGGGGTAAAACATAAAATAGTAAATTATGGACAGTGTAAAATGAATTACCCAAACACGCGAGCATAAAAGAGGAGAATAAAACCGAAAGATAAATGATAAGGATAAGGCAAATAAGGAAAATTAAAACGGGCTTGTAAAAATAACAAATTTTAGAATAAGAAATTTAAATGGCTAAAGGAACAAAGGTAAAAAAAAGCATTTAGGACAAAGAATCCAGGGAATAAGAATTGTTCGATGGAATAAAGACTGAGGATTAAAGGATAAGCAAAATAAAAAACGCTTAGATTAAATTAAAGTTCAACAAGAAAAGGATAAGCATCAAGCGCGAATATATTGCGAAAATTCGAACGTCAAAGATATGCAACTTTTAGCCTTTGAGGGAGTTAGCAGAAGGTAAGGAATATTTTTATTATTTTTTGATTTTTATATTAATGTAGAAAATAAAAAATTTTATATTGAGTGAAATGTTTGTCTCAAAGGTTAATGAGAAAGAGACACACCATGTGTCAAGTCGGTAGTTCAATCCACACAAAAACTGTGAAGTTGAATTGTGTTGGACAGGTCATAGTGGAGATGATGTTTATTAAAATTAAATAATATATATATATATATATACTATATATATATAGTATATATATATATATATATATATATTATATATATAATATACTAGTTCAATACTAACCTACATGGTTGTAAGTCGTATGATAATTATGGATATCCTATCCACTATAATAATACTATACCTCACCTGTATAATCCCGTTATACTATATACTCACTCACTAATAATTTATTACTATACTATCAGATACTCATACTTATCCTATACTATATATATAACTACCTTATATATATATTATATATATATTATATCCACATTATATATAGACTACCTTGCCCCATATACGTATATTCGTAACTACGGAATAGTATACGTATATATCATAACATAATAATATTGATATATTATTATTAAAATTACACTATGTATTATAATATATAATATATATTATATATTATATCATATATATAATATCCCGGAGAGGTCCTTATAATTCCTCGATGAAGTAGTTCAAATAACGTCCTTCTACATGCACAGTATCTTACATAATAACCTGTCACATTACATAAATTTATTAATTAATATATTCTAAAATTAATATATACCTAACCCATACCCTATACAAACCATTCACACATATGTATAACGATATCATATATATCTATATAAGTTTATGTAATTATCATATATATAATAACTATCAGCTAAACCTTAAACCCCACACTTAATATACATCACTCATATATAATATACGTTGAGTTCAATTTTGAAAGCGAAAAACAGATGTTTTATATAATATCCAAAACATTACAGTGTTATATAAAACTTTAGGTTTCCTGAAGGTAAGGTGAGTTATAAAAAATATATAGGCAGTTTCAAAATATGAACGAAACTAATATTGATTTTACTAAGCACGCATATCGATCGCCTTTATCAGAATTTGCTCAAAGGAGTATCCATCTTTTGTTTAAAGGTTCAGATAAAAAAATAGTTGAGTTAAATGAAGTGTCATTTTAATATAAACAAAATGGAAGTAATAATAATAATTATCAATAAGAAGAACATAACACTATATATCACACTTCTCTTATTTATGTGACAATACTTGACGCCAAGTCTGGATCCCTCTGCATCGAAAATATACAAATTAACCGTATAACAGAAAATGGTAATACAGTTAATACGGATAAAATTCCTTTCTAACAGCAAATTGTTATGTCATAAGGACTCAAATCTAAAACTCGATAAACTATTTAAATTACAGCAACATAAAACAACAAATGAAAGAAATGTAAAGTTATATAAATTAATAATATTCAAGAGAAAACTTGTGAAGTAGATTTCATATTTAAAGATAAAATTTCTTGATTTAGATATATATTAAATAAACACAATATACGAATACTACTCTACAGAATAGTGTTAATAAAGAAAACAAATAGAAATCACAAGAAGTGACTATTTTTTATCAAACAGATTATGATTAAATAGTCATGTCATAACCTATTTACAGAGAATACCATATTATTAACAAATTTAGATGAAAAGAATTCAGACCATTTTACTTAAAAATTACTTAAAATAACAAATACATACATCGCTAACCTTATTTTTAACCCAACTTGGCTCTAATGCTTGAATAAATCACCGATAGCCTTTTGTCCCGAGTCACAGACAATTATAGAATCAATGAGATTTATATAATTCTATCATTTAATAATAGGCCATAGATATTTATGACACACGACGGAAACAAAATTAACACATATAGTATATAAAGCGACATATAACTAATAACTACATTAACATCTTTATAAGTATTTATACCTACATAATTTATTTTTAATTTATCATATCATTTCGTACATCATATTCTAATTAATTCACATATAATATTACATAAGGTAACCAAGGAACTTATCTCCATTGAACGGCATCATTAAGGACCCATAACCACACAAATCTCGATGCACAATAGTAACACCACTATTAGAGAAAATTATACAAAATTAGAAATATTATTTTATATAATTTAAATCTACTTTAATTGCTTTTGTATACTATACTCAGCCTTCAAGTATAATAAAATATATAAAATAACTGTAATCTCCATAGACAAACATGATATTAACTTATAATATTAAATTAGATAATATTTTTATATTCTTAGTGAAAATGAAAACTATATATAACGATAACACAATAAACATAATATATGTGGAAGAGCACAAAAGATTATTATGTTATCATATACAATACAAAAAACCTACTCTTATTCTCTATAATTAACTCATTCTTAATCATCTTATATATTACTGTGTAAATGAACTGTAATTATAAATTACCCACATATTTATGCCTTTTTATTATATTTATATTATATTTAATATCTGGGTTTATTAAATAATAGCTTTTTAATTTTTAATATATATATAATTATAATTAATATTCGCGTATATTTAGTTATCACTGACTTAATTATATATATAACCGTATCTTTATGCAGTTATATATTATATATGTATTTTATTGACCCAATATTTCGTCTAACAATGATATGTCCTATAAAGAGCTATATAACTTCATGTCATCTACTCATGTATCTATTCAGACGAGATATTTCTTAAACTATATGTATTATGTGGAAAATACACTACTATATGATGTGGCCTCTTAAATATATAATTATCTTCATCGATACATGACAAAACATCGACACGAACAACGCATAAATAGTGTAAAGATTTGTCAATCAAATACTATTGCTGGGCTAGCTCAAACAAGAGGAGTGTGTTAAATATCAAATAATAATAAAAATAGAAGAATCAAATTGGAAACAATAAACACAAAAACACGCCTTGCTAAGTATCTGCTAATGTTATGAAACAGATAGTTTATATATATATATATTGTTGTTAGACATTGACTGAATTGATGAAAGATATAACCATTGGCGCTATTGTGTTCAACCTTAATAAATAGAGTAATGGAATAGAATGGAGAAAACAAAAGAGTCTGGAAATTGGCGAGAACTGCACACACTTCTCATTTGTAATTGCTTACATAAAATAATGATATAACTATAATAAAACGATTATAACAATATACTATAATCCAGATAAAGAAGTCGAAAGCAAGAGAGCACGCGAGTGCAAAAAATACTTCATAAGTGTTTCTTGAAAGGATCCATATGGGAAACCACTCATCACAAAAGGACCTATAAAAAAGCGCACACAACGAAGTTATCCTGAGTGAGTGGATCGCTTCAAATGTATTTCTGGAATTGCACCTTCGTATAATATAATAAGAATCCGATTATTAATCATAATTATCAATTCAAGTATAATATAATCAAATTACATTAGCAATAGAGTATTAATCATATCCAGCGCCATCTTCATGAGATGATACTCTATATTCAATTTAATATATATTACTTCCCAAGGACCAATATTAGTAATTCCTCTAAGTAAACTATATTTAGTTATTGTCAAATATAAATAAATACTCTTATTATTAATTTAATTACTATATACGTTTACTAATAATCCAACCCACCCCCCAACCCAACCACCACCCCACCCCACCCAACACCCCCCACACCATGTCGAGACGATCAACAATAATAGCGAGCGAAGGCAGAGTGAAGAATGCATTACTGGCCCCAAACCACGCGCCGCTGGTAGAAAGAATGGAATTGAACGAGAACGAGACGTAAGACCAAACAACTAGTAATTCAGAAGAATCACACCACCTGAGATTAATACCCCACACACAATCTCTCGATTTTAACGGACAACCAGAAGTGTATACTATCGCAACCGAGGCCAATGCGTAGACAGGAAGAAAACAAGAGACACGCCCCAGGCCCCCCCAGACGCCCACAGCCCCCAACCACACCAACAACCCCCACACCCCCCCGGCCCGCTAGGACCACATTGCACACCATGACATCCAGTGCCTCCCCAAACCCCACATCGCACTTAGCAAACGAGGACACAAGATGAAAACCCATGATTAAACTGATATTGCAACCAACCCGACCCACAAAAAGGAGCATACCAACCCACACCCCCCGCCCAAACACATATTTATTATTATTATTATTATTAGAAGTTAAGTAAAAGGAATAGACTTAGTTATGGAAACATGGCTTCACAATATAGGAGTGTAATTAACAATAAAAGTAGTCATTATTATTAATTATGATTATTTATATATTATTATTATTATTATTATTATTATATATATTATTTCTATTATTATTATTATTAGTAGTAGTAGTAGCATGATTAAAGTGTAAAACCTCATATGTTATTTATATAATATTGTATTATCATTATTATTATTTTTTATATTATTTTTATTATTACTGTTTCTTTTCTTTTTTAATCATTTTATGTATATTTTGAATTTAAAATGTGATTGTATTTTAAATTAGTTAATGTTTTTATTTTTTATTTTCAATTATATTATAATTATTTTATTATTATCTATTATTATTATGATTTATTATTATTATTATTATTATTTATTCTTATTATTTCTTATTTTATTATTATTTTTATTATTATTTTTTATTTATTATTATTCATTCGATATTATTATGAATATTCTTATCTCATTCATTCATTCCATCAATATCATTCCTCTCTTATTTTTAAGTTTTATTATTATTATTATTATTATTATTATTATTACTCATTATTATATTATTATTATTATTTATCCCATTCTTCCTATTATTATATTTATTTATTCTTATATTATTGTATTATTCATTATTATTATCTTCATTATCTATTATTATTATTATATTATTATTATTAATATTATTATTTTATTATTATCTTTATTATTATTCCCATTACATTATTATTATATATATATATTATTATCTTATTACTATTATTCATTATTATTATTATTATTTAATCTATTATATATTATTGATATTATTATTCATTATTATTATCTTATTATTATATATTATTATTATTATTTATTAATTGTATTATATTAATTAAATTATTATTATTATTATAAACCAATGAGTATTGAAGTAACCGTTTTTTTTATATGCAACAATAACAATAATCTGTCGAAATCCTTTTCCTTAAGATTCGAAACTAAGTCCATTTATATCTCTTTCGAATTACTGGATTTCTGAATCATAGACTCTCAAGAAATTATATATCTTCTGTGCTTCATTCATTTGGGTCTTCCTCTTTAAAAGGCATGGAAGCGCTTTTTTAAATGACTCGCTAAAGGCCACAGACGGTAGGCTGGAAGAAGAGACCAGACAACAACTCTCCCATTTTTGATCTATTACAAAAATAGTATTACGGGAACATCTGAAAAAGAGTTTAACTCTCTAACAAAATGATATATTCATTCATCCTTTATTTTCTCACGCTGTCTCTCTAAAAAAACTATATGTATATTATATATATATATAAATACATAAATATACAACTACACATATATATCAAAATATAATCATATACCCATAAACACTAACTTCATATAACTTTGCTGATAACCGATAAAGATTTTACAATTTTTAGACTACATCCCACCAGTATCTTAATTCAATAAAACCACCTACTATATTCATTCCTATCGGACTGTCACTGAAACGCTTTGAAACTAATATCTACAACACTTACCAATAATAATAATATTCTATTAACATATAATAATATAATATATAATAAATATAATTAATATAAAGGAATATTAAGATTTACTACCACTATAATTAATAATTATATAATATACTAATATATATAAAAAAATATACCTACATAATATATATACTCAAAAAAAAACCAACCTAATACAAAATATACCCCCATAACTATTCACTATATAACCATTATAAATTATATATAATATCCAACCATATCCCACAAAATATATAACTAAACTTATAAATTAATAAATAAATTATATATATTAAAAACCAAAAAACCTATATACACTATATAACCTTTATGAAAAGTATTAAATGTATCCTAAAAAAATATAATACACATAATATAAACTAGATAAATATAAATATAAAAACATATAAAATATATGATAACAAAAAAACAAATAAACAAAAAAAATACATACATTATACAAATAATTAATATATATATAATAAAAAAATAATTAAACCAATACTAATATATAATATTTGCCGCACAATAACACAAAATATTGAAAATATAACATAAATAAAAAATCATCATTATATATCAATTATTAAAAATATAATATAATTGTATATATATTATATATAATAGTAAATTAAGTACAATTAATAATAATAAGTAAGCTATTATTATAATAAATATATCTATATATATATTTATATCTATATAATATAATATATATAATTTTGATAGAGGTGTTATAGGATATTAATTTACGCTTAATAAAGAAATACATATATAAATAATATATTAATACATATGAAAGCTTTTCAAAACAGTTGCACGGAACTAGAATTATAGGTGAGTTTGAATATATATACTACTAGGATGATAATATTGTATATTAGTGAGGTATAGTCATATATTAAGTATAACTTAATGATTATGCTATACATATACTAAATATATATATATAAGGTAGAAATATATTGTTATATTAGTGGACATAATATTAAGAATTACTTTTTGGCTATATTAATATAATAATAATAAATAAATTAAAATAAACATAATATATATATAAATATAAATAAATAATAATAATATAAATTATAAAATAAATAATATAATATATATATATATTATAGGTATAATATTATGGTTTTTAATAATATAAATATATAAATATATAATAATTATATATATAATAAGTATTAGGTAAGTGGAGAGTAAAAGTGGGGTTAGTGTTATTATAATGCAGAGTTTAGGAGGAAAATTGTAATGACATCTAATATAGATTTAGGTGAAAAATGGGGAATATAATAAATTAATTCTTAATATTTTTTTGTAACCATGTGTTGTATTGACATAAGCTAATGATCAGATTATATTTTTTTAAGAATATTAATATTTATATATGAGTGAGATAACTGAGACTACTATTGAGCGTAAGGTAGTATCGGGAGGGTATAAATGATAATATATAATATAAATAACCTGACATTAATATATAATAGAGCCAGAGGAGAGAAAGTAGAACAATATTTAGCTGAAGAATATCATAATTTTGAAGAATGCGAATAATATTGTATCAAGGAAGTTAGTGTGTTTAGAAAATGTTTTGAAAAGATAAATTAATCATTTGTACAAGTATGAGGTATAAGTAGCGATTTATTAATTATAAAAATAATTTATATAAATTAGTATGTTTGAAAAAATTTGTTATTCTAATATATATTATAATGTAAAAGAGAAGGTTGTTGTTATTATATATTGTGAGTATACTGGTAGTTGAAAATATTGAGATGTGAGTATAGTAATTATATATTTAATATATGTGAAATATACAAGGTAAAGAGATACAGAAAGTTGCGATAAACATAAGTAAATTTGTAAGCTTATTAACATGTGATAACAGGGGTCTAATATAATTTGAGATAAAAAGGTTTGTATTCTTATAGCGTAAGTATATAAGTTTAATATAAAGCAGAAAAGAGGTAAGCATCAGCTTCTAGTCATAAATTAATTTCAAGGTTATACATTAATGGGTGGTGAGGGAGTATGAATAAATCTAGTGTAATTAGGCAGTAACTAGTTGATGAAGCCTCAAACCCAGTTGTGGAAACTGCAAATAACTCAAATCGCTCCGAAATCAGCCCGATAACCTGACTCTTCCTTTCCGGTTTGCAGTTCTAAGTTTATTACCGGCTGTTTTTGTCAGTCGGGGCCAGGTCGAACCACACAATCGAAACTGGAGAGGAGTAAGGGAATTTTTTCTGGCTTCACTAGAGTGTCTCCTGACAACCGATGAGGGATACTCACTGGACTGACGTTAATCTGGGAACAGAGAGGAAAAGAGAGTGCGATTAGGGAGCGAGTTTGGACCAGCAGAAGCTGAGGTGTTGGCCAGATAGGAGTCGGGTGGAGGAGAGGAAGGGGATATTGTGAAACAATCAGAGAGCAAAAAGATAGCAAAGAGCGTGGATTCCGATAGAGATTTACAATAATGAAAGAATGATGGCACGCGAAGTAATGGGTAAGCCGAGGGAAAGGGTATAGGATACTGGAGTTAGGAACCTGCTACGAACCACACACGGCGACATACGTTTTGCATTTGAGGTAGGAGTCGTTGGAGAGCAAAGATACGAAGAGGCTTGGATTCCTTTGCCCGTTGCAACGACTTCTGGTTTTTTAGCCGCAACTAACGGACGAGGTGCTGAGGCGGAGCACGACTGCTAGGAAGGTGGCTGAGGAGAAAGCGAAAGTAAGTAAAACATAAAAAGGATAAAGACGGGGACCAAAAGTGTACACGTAGAATACAGGCTAAATCAATAATAATATATAACTAACATCATTCAAAGGCTACTTAACAAAATGCACTAGGAGCTTAAAATTCTGCAATTTTATCCTTCGCATTATCCCGAATTGATCATTCTACCCAATTATATATCTTGTAATAATTCTTTCGGATAACGAGTTTGTTCTCCGAGTTCGTTCAACTTTATACCATTCGCTTATAATGTCTAATATCACCCTTTTAATAAAAGGTTATTATTTTACCAATCTTGGTCTGAAATCTCTACCCTCAATCATTTCAAATCAATAGTAACCTGTAATTTTCTCTTACGTAAAGAATGATATTCTTATCTTTATATCAGGGCTTGCACGGAGTCACGATATCAAAATTCTTTTTACGTTTACCGTCATCCGAAGACTTTCTAGCTTTGCTTTTATTAAAATTACTCGGCTCTTAATAAAACTATGCTTCTAGGCGTCCATACTTAATAATTTACCGGCTATACTTCAAAACCATGCAAGTTCACAGCATTTTCTAAATTGCTTTTCGATTCACTTGGTTCTTCTTCCACTATTTCTGGCTGAGCATTTTGGGTAAGCCAAATGGCAACTTCTCGCTTTACAAGCTTTTAAAGCGTTTAAGCAATTCTGTTCACAACACTCTTTCACTCACTCATGGTATTAGTATATCGCATATGAATTAATTTTTGTTAATTCATCTTATTAACTTAAAATTCATATTTGAAACATTTTATGGATCAAAAAAAATATTAAAGGAAACATAGTAAAACTTAATCACTTTTTCCAATTTATTCTCAAAACCTTTTGAACGATATAATTTTATTACAAATGGAGAATATTATTTTTAATTTTTTTTTTTCTTTAAAAAGCATAAAAATTATTATTTTAGTTTCCTAAAGTTTAAAATAATTCGTCATTGAACTATGAGTTGCCTGAACATATCGTAACAATTTATTCTCAAAACCTTTTACATAATAATGAATTCATATTTATCACAGTAATCTTATTATACAATTTACATTTAAAATTCTTTTTTACTATAAACTAAAATACAGTGTGTTATTCAATAAATATATATAATAAAATTTATTTATATAGGGTTATATATAGTCATAGCATCTATAACTATACGTTACATGATATATACTATATATTGGTATATATATATATCTATATATACATAAATATATATATTATATATCTATATATATACTCAGGTATCATCATATATTATAAGATATATATAATAATAATAAGTGTTATATACTATATATATATATATAATATATATATACTCTATATTAATATATGTATATATATATACTATTATATATCTATTTATATATATATATCTATATATATTATATATATATATATATATATGATAATTATATACATATATATACTATATATAGTATATATATTAGTGAAAGTTTGTTGCTTAAAAGTATTAATGTTTTAATAGTTTTGTCGGGGTTTCGATTTGCTCCTACTTGCCCTACTTTAAGTGCCAAAAAGCCATACATAACTACTACTAATAGTATTTTATTGCAGAAGCCTTACTAGAGCACAAAGACATGTACTTCCCCTATATTGTCTCATTTGACTATGGTTGCCTACTTTCTCCAGCTTGACTCTTTAGACTTCCATAATTTTTGGTTTTGCATATTTTGTCTCGCGCCTGCTCATAGAGTCTGCTTGTAGATGAGATTGTGGAGACCATCCGCCTGCTAACATGTAAAGTATGAAGCTTATAATCTCATGTGGCAATGTTAGCCGTGCATCGGATTGTCTTTTCATAGTTTTATAAGTTTATTCTGAAAACAACAATTACTTCTTCTACCACATGTACAATTTTTGATTCCTCATTCCTCGATTTCCTTATTTAATTTTTCAATCGTTATCCGTTACAAGTTGATGCGTTATCCGTAACTAGCTAATTACTTGCCTCTTGTTTTTTCGAATTCTTTTAAAATACAGAAACAATTTGTTTGATACATTCGCTGAAATGTGCGTATTGTATTAAGTTTTTTAACTGCTACGTTTTGTTGATTGTTTTTTAATCTTCGTCCAGTATCGTTAATATATTGGCAACAATAATTGTTTGCCATGAGCCAGCAAGCATTTTTTAAATTGCGCAAAGCGGTCCCTTTATGCCTTTTTAAGGGTTTTTTTATTTTTTTTTTTGCTTATCCGCTTCTTCTAGAACTATTTTTCAAATATTTTTCCAGTCTAAAGAGGACTTCCAGTTTCGAAGCAGTGTCTCCACACAGTGCTGTTAAATCCTGATTCTTGCCAAAGACACTAACAAACCTTATAATGCAAGTGTATTTCTGAATTGTTCATGCTTGACATTAGACATTAACGAAGTTTCGTTGGAACTGAAAAAGGTTCCACTTTAGTTCTGGAGCTGTTTCTTTGAATTAAAAGTTTATCCTTGTTACCTTTTCTTTCACCTTTTCTTTTTAACAATTTGCAGCAAAATGGTTCCTTTGTTTTTTTTTTTTTTTTTTTCTGGAAAATGTTGAGAGAAAGCAGGTTTATTTAAATGTTCGTAATTTAAGGATTCAAGTACGACTGTATTGGCCCATGCACCTGGTAGCATGATAGGACTCCTTTGGTGTGATTCGCATTAGGATATAGCGTGTCCTCTATACTGTGGTACTTTCATATCGACAAATGAAGCAGTACTTTTATCTTCGGAGGTGAGCAATATATTCAAGTACATGAATTGTTTTCGATTTTTTAGTTAAACATAAGTTATCTAAAAATTTAAACTTTATAAATTAAAGTGTATCTATTAATTGTAGCATCGAGCTATATATTTAAATATAAATATTCAGTATTCATAAGCAAATTTTAGAATTATTCTTTGCTATTAGCCAGAACGTTATATATATTATATTCGAGGTCAAGTTATAATGTATATATATATATATAGTTATATATATTTATTATATAGATATCTAGCAATATCTATGTATTATAATGTTGTTATACACATTAATAATATAAATTCATAAGCAAATTTAATAATAAATATATAATTGGAATATTGGAATATAAGAATTGGAGGTGATTACTCAATTAATATATATTATATATTATTAATATATATATATATATATAATACTATTATTATATATATAATAATATATTTATATATATATATTATATATATAATATATAAATAATATATATAATAGGACGTACGGTCAGGGGTGCAGGGGGGGCACTTCCCCCCCCCCTTAATCTTGGCGAAATAAAAATTGTGAACCTTATATGTTTGTGATAGTCTTTCTAAAAGGTTTTAGTAAGTAGAAAAACTGAAAAAAAATACATCAAAATCCGATAAGATATGATATAGAGTAGTACTTACTACATATTACTAACGTATTATTTTTATGTTTATTCTATTGCAGATTTAAAATTATTTCGTTTTCATATTGGCTTAAGTCAACTAGCTTTGTGCTTTTTATTACAGCTAGATTTTTCTGAAATATATTCTCGCTAGAACTTTCAGTATGTCGATAGAATTGCGGCTGCCAAGCTGTTAAACATTTCGAAAGGTACGCGCGTTTTGATATCAGCTAGAGAAACACAATTAAAAACAATTGCAGAGAATAAAAGAAATATTACAGCGATTTTGAAGACCATAATTATTGTTATATAAATACTATTATATATCTATTATATATATATATATATAAATAAATATAATATAGATAGTATTAGTTTTAAATAAATTATAATATAATATAATAATATATATAAATATATATAATAATAAACTATAATATATATAATATATATATATGATATATAATAAATATACTTTATAGATAGCTTAAACCCAAAATATAAGATAAAGAATGCATAAAATATATACCTATAAATATATATAAAAAAATCCCATTCTTTTATAAATAAATATAATTATCATAACTATATAATATAACACTAACTATATTTGAATTAAAACAGATTTTGTTGACTTAATATGTAAAAATTTGGAACCTCATAGAAAATTATCATATTGAGTTGATACACTACACTATGTGTTGCGATTTAAATATATCTATACCATGTTTTTAACGCTTTTTTTTTTCATCAAATCTGGTGCCTTTTAAAATTCTGAATTGGCACTATGTTAAGTATTTGTACTTTGCCCTTAGTGAATAAGCATTTAAATTGTAAAAAGTTTTAAACAAAAATACTTGTTAAGTGGTGCTGATGTTTAAGGCTATATCACGCCCTTTTAAATAAATAAATTACAGGTAAACTGAACTTTGATAGTGATTGTTAAGTGGTAGGCTATGTGGTCCAAGCAGAGGAAGAGCAGGAGAAACTTAAAAAAAAGTACTAGTGATGTGGAATAACCAAATTGGTACTATTTGCTGGTGTTTGTTGTTCCAATAGCTGGAGCCTAATGAAAATTTTACCACTTTTAGTAGCGTTAATGGGTTTTAATTAGTGTATTTATACTAATTTTCAACTTGGAATTGGGGTGGAAATAATCAATTTATAACAGGGTAATAGGAGTGCAGAGGAGTGTCACCCCCGATTTTTATGAAAATATCAGGATAGACTCTTAAAAAAATAATAGATAAAACAAAAATCACTGCTCTCTTTAGGGAAAAAATGTTAGCCTCTCAAAGTTGTTAAAACTCATAGACTTTTCAATTTTGATCCATCAAGGTTAGGTCTCATTTCAGGCCCTCTAGTTCAGGTTATGATAAGTTTTGTTAGGTATACATAGAGAAAATTTATGTAGAATTAACAAATCTTATCATAACCTGAACTAGGATGGCCCTAAAACGTGCAGCTGCGGGGTACGGAAATGGACGAAGAGCGTACCTGTTTGGAAACCGTTCCCATTACATGAGGTGAGCTCTTAGTCTATTTCCATTCGCCGCACCTTAACACATTGTCGGTTAACTCGAGAAAAGTGTAGTGATCCATTCGTAATCGATGCCTACACTGTACTGAATCAATGATGAATTGGGCAAGGTAAAGGTATTGCCACGTGTTTCTGAAGGATGTTAAGCGTACACACATGTACGCACACACAAACATTAAAATTGAGTACTTAAATCGTCAGTAACCTACCCTTATTTAAAGAAAGACTTAGATATGCTAGAGAGAGTGCAACGTAGAGCAACAAGGATGATTTCTGGGTTTGAGGGTAAGAGCTATGAGGAGGCTGAAGGAGTTAGGATGTTTTCCTGTAGAAAGCGATTTCCAAGGGAACATGATACAAGTCTAAAACGAAATATTTACATCTATTGATAATATAGAGACCAATAAATTTTTCATAGTAGAACATGGACAGGTGACCAGGGGGCATAATAAGAAAATTAAGAAGAAAGCATGCCATCTTGATATAAGAAAGCATGCATTCAGTAATAGGGTTGTTAAATTTTGGAATAGTCTGCCAGAGGAGGTTGTTGAGTGTGGTAATTATTTCCAATAACTGCCTCTAAACAGATTTTTATAAAAATCACAGCATAGACTCTAAAAAAATAGTAAATGAAGAATAAAAAAAATTATTTTCGTCTCTTTAGGAAAAAAAAGTTACAAACTCTCAAAGTTTTAAAAAACCCTATAGGATTTATTAAAAAAAAAACGAAATTTTTTTTTTTTTGAAAATCACAGGATATACTCTAAAAAAATAATAATGAAAGAAATAGTGAAAACGAAATCGGCAGTACTCTTTAGGGAAAAAAAGTTACAGCCTTGAAAGTTTAAAATTTCCCCATAGACTTTCTTATTATTATAAAAATTAGTGGGCCTCCCGTTGCTCGTTTTTAGGGCCATCCTAGTTCAGGTTATGCATAAGATTTGTTAATTCTACATATATTTTCTCTGTGTATACCTAACAAAACTATCATAACCTGACTTAGAGGCCTGAATGAGACCTAACCTGGATGAATCAAAAATTAGAAATTATAATGTGGAATTTTTAACAACTTGAGATGCTGAAACTTTTTTTCCTAAAAGAGACCGACAAATAATTTTTTTTTTATTCTTCAATTACTATTTTTTTGAGTCTATTGCTGTGATTTTTATAAAAATCTGTTTAGAGGCAGTTATTGGAAATAATTACCTTGAGTGTGACTCGATTGCAACATTTAAGAAACGGTTAGATTCGTTTATGGATGGGTTGGGTATCATATAATATATTTGACGAAGCCAAATTGGCGGGTTTTTTTAGTTATCGCAGTTATTGTTAGAGCATGTGTGACCATAACTTAGTTATTAATGCATGTGGATGGTTTGGGTATCATATTTATATATCATTAGTTTTGACTAAGCCAAATTGGTGGATTTGTAGTTACAACAAATTGACAAGCCCTAGGGTGCTTTGTGGATTTGCATGAGCATGTTTGGGTAGTGGGTTGACTGGGGCAGTCTCGATAGGCCCATGTGGCTTTTTACTGTCTCTATATTCCTAATGTCCTAATGTCCTACATGCGACGTGTCACACAACATAAACTAGTGTACCTTTAATCGTCCGTAACTTTGAAACGAAGCGTCATACAACATAGGTTATTTAACAATAAATATTCCTTATCATTTGCTCTATCAGCCCTCCGAGTTTGTCACAGAGGTTTTGAATCACCCTGTATATACATATATAGCTATATTGGGTAATTGTTACCCAGAGGGTTGTCACCCCCGATTTTTATGAAAATCACAGGATATACTCTAAAAAAATAATAATAAAGAATGGTGAAAACGAAAATCGTCGCTCTCCTTAGGAAAAAAAGTTACAGCATCTCAAAGTTGTTAAAAACCCCATAGGATTTGTTATTAAAAAAAAAAAAAAAAATTATTTTTTTTTGAAAATCACAGGATATAGCTACTCTAAAAAAATAATAAGGAAGAATAGTGAAAGCGAAAATCTGCAG
>JABUQX010088761.1:40000-52500 GCA_015478945.1 Trachelipus rathkii
ATTATTAATTATTATTATTATTATTTATTATATATATATATTATTATAATAATATATTATATATATATATAATAATATATATATAATTATATTAATAATAATTATATATTATATATATATATATATATATATATAAGCGCAAAATATTTAGATAGAGCGCAAACGCAAATTATTTAGATAGAGCGCAAATTTGCGCTTTTGCGCTCTTAAAAATGTTGTAGAGCGCAAATGCAAAAGCGCACATTTTTTAGAAATTTCGCGCAAACGCAAAAAAGCACGTTTTTTACCTAAAGCGCAAATTGCGCTTTCATTTGCGCTTATGCCCCACCTCTGAATATATACCGTATATGATATATATATATATATATCTATATATATATATATATATATATATATATATTATATAATATATTAATATATTATATATATTATATGTATATAATATATATATATATTATATCTATATAATATAAATATATTATATATTATTGATATATATATATATTATACTATATATATATATATATATAATATAATATATATATATATATATTATATATTATATATATATTATAATATATATATATATATATATATATAATTATATATATATATATATATATATATATATAGAGACCCTTTTCAAGGAGGGGGCAGAAAATAAATCAGAAAAACCCAAACAAGCTCAAACCTAATGCAAATCTTTCAGGTGAGCGCAGCCGCAGGTTTTAAAGAGAGGATTAAATACAGTTGGAAAAGCAAGAAGGCAAGAGTTCCACAGAACAGAAGTAGCTGGAAAGAAAGAGGCACCACAATGAACAAGTCTGGGGTTTTCAGTACTCAAGCAAAATTCATGAGAGAGCAAGGCATCTCTTGTGCTATGTGGTCCACGTAAACCAGAACCTTCTTCTGTACTGCTACTACTATTATCACTTTCTACCTTCAATTCTTTGCATATTTCTTCAAGCATCCATTTTCTACTCAATTCTCTCATTTCATTGGAAAATAAAGTCAGTTTGTATCTTGGGTCTACTACAGTACTTAAAATAATTACATTATCTTGTTTTGGTATGTATCTATTGATCCTTTCTCTTCCTCTTTATTCATAAATCTAAACTCTGCCTCCTTCAGCTCTTCTTTTAAAGTCTGAACTCCTGTCATATTCAGAGTTTTAGAGGTATGCTGGAGAGCCCGAATATGGAGAATAATTGATGATATAATTGATTTTGCCTTATAGTTTCTGTAACTATGAAAAATGTTTGAAAAACCCTTAGATTTTTTTCAAGTATTTGTCATTTATTAGCAATCAAAGCTTGAATGATTGATTGTTCTATAATCAATATAAACTTGCAGAGGACTTTTCAAACATTCAATTCTTTCTAGAATCAAATATGTGCTATTCCACCTGGTATTAACATCTTGAATTGGCATAAGTGGGTTAGCAAGATGTGGATCCAAGTCTCTCTGTATTCTTTTAAGTTCATTACAGCTTAAACTGGAGTGATTGAAATGTGTACAAATATTCCTACATTTCTTTATTAAATCACTTACTGTTCTTTGAGAAAATAAGGATTATTTAATAACAAATTGAAGTTTATGAATAAAACAAGAGAAACTTATGTATCCTGCTAAATCAGTTCCAAGTTTCATGTTATATGCTCCATCTCGAAGGATCAAATGGATTTATTTAGGAAGGAATTTCACAATTATTCATCATACTTTCAAAATTCATAGCGATGTCAATTCCAGAATGAGAACCTGGGAAAGACTTGCAATGGAGTACACAGTCCATTTTTTCAAACTCGCTAGTATGCCAGTGAGCTGTTAAAGAAATAAATGACTCATTTGAATATTTAACTGTCGAAATACGGTACTGTATCTGTAGTAAATGATATCTGATCAGCCTTAGATAGCTTGTTGAATACTGCTGATCTCAATTTATTGTGTGAAGTTGGTAACATCTCTACAAAATATTTTCTACTAGGGATAAGATATTTTGGTTGAAGATGGGCAGTAAGTTCTATGAATCCCTGCTCTTCAGTGATTGTGAATGGCTGGTTACTCATTGCAATAAAATTCATTATTTTCTGATGAATTTCCTGTGGTTTGGAGTCATTGATATGCCAAATCTTTTTTGGGGAGAAACTTTCCTCAAGACTCACTTGTTTCCTGGCTTGGATCTTTAGCTCTTTTGGGGTTTTATTTGTTTTAGGAAATACAGGACTCTCCCTTTTACTATCCAAATTTTTAACTTCCAGATATCCTCTTTGGTGATGATTTACCATATATTTATGAAGTGGCATTGTACTAATTGTTTTAGGCCTTGTGGTGCAGGAGGTTGACTCCCTGACTCTCATACAAGAGGGCGCTGGTTCAATTCTCCGCATAGCAGTTGGAGTTTTATCTACCTGGGAAGAGAATAAAAACTTGACTGCAAACATGTTAGTGGTGCTGGTTTAGGATAGCCGGCCTTAAAGTTCAATTTCCTGTAGTCCCCTGTGTTACCTTCTGAAAAAGGGATAAAGCACGTTAAAAGGTAGTATTATATATATATATATATATTATATATATATATATTGTAGAGTATTTATTGTAGAGAATTGTAGAGAATTTATTGTAGAGAATTTATTTTGAGCCTTTGCTGTTTGGAATGTTTCTTATTTTTTTTGTGTTTTGTTTTTCCAGCATCTTACCAGTTAATTATTGAGGGTTGAGTGCATGGAAATACCCTTGAAGACTCACAAATTTTTCACAAATTATCTTGCTTGAATCTTATGGCTTTGGTAAGATGAGAAATACTACTTAAACTGTTATAAAGTACTAAGAACTGAAATTGATGGATGACGAAGAGAAAGGTCGTAATTTTAGTTTTTCTTTTATGTTTTTATGCTTTATTTGTAGGTCTGAATAGATACATCAATTGGTACTCTGTATTCTACATTCTACTGTTGTGTTTTGTTGGATCACCTTGTTCCACAAGAGTTTTTAACCTTAACGATTGTTAAGGTAGGGACGTAATTGTTGTTATTTAATTATTTAGTAGTTTACTTTTTTTTTTAGTCATGTTTGAAACTTTTATTTTTTTGAAATTATATACAATCTAGTAGTTTGAAGATCTTATTAGTAGAAAATAATATAGAATGTACTCTTGTATGGATTAAAGTTAAAGTTTTATATAATTGTATGTTCAGGTTTCAGGTTCTGGAGCTTGTTCTCTTTTGCCTTTATGATTCGGGTTGTAGAACCTAATAATTACTACCTTGCTATTAAACATACAGAACTCATCTTTCACCTGAATAATTATTACAAGAAACTCTGTGTTTATACAAATCCCATCTACTGGTGACCTTATTTTTTTTTACTTAACACTGATTGTGTATGTATAACGAAAACTGGCTTTAAGTGTACCAATTCAACATTGTAAAATTGTGCAATAACTATCAATACTTCTTAATAGTGCACAGTTTCCACTCATAGAGTGGGATTGAGTGACCTTAACGTACTTTACCTTTAAGGACCTATTAAGCAGGTTGGTGGAATAAATTGGTATTGTGAACTTGAAACAATTATAATTTGTATATAATAACACTCACAGTGAACCTTTTGTAGAGCCAAAAACATTGTTTGGAACTTGGAAACTTTTATAAACTAGTGTTTAACTTCTGTGGTAAATTATTAAAATGTAAGTCTATATTCAACACCCCTAAATTGTGTTACTTGAACTACTTAACCAATTTACTATATAGATATATATATATATAAACTTTTAAGAATCTCTCTCTCTCATATTTGTTTATTATTATTATTATTATTATTAATTTTGTTATTATTGTCCATTCAATTTATTTACTTACGGTTATTATTATTTTTTTTATATTTGTGTCTATTTAATTTATTTATTTAGTACTGAATTAGGTTTAGTTTTTTTAATTGGTACCAATTGTATTCATATTTCTATAATTGTATTTTTTTTTATAAATGTATTATATATGTATATGACCAATTTTCATAAGTAGTAAAAAGACATGACCCTTTAAATATACCTCTTTTGTTTTTTTTTATAGTCTTCAGTTGGGTTGCATGTGGACAACCTGTCCCTTTCTCACACTGGGGCCTTGTGGACATCACTTAAAAACCATTAGTTAGTCTTAATATTTCTATTTACTGGTAAAGATATAACCATTCTACTCTCTCTCTTTTTTAACAATTAGCTCATAATTTACTCATTATTAACCCCTTTTCTTGGGTGCTTGAGGATCTTTGGATTCTTTAACTGTAGTCAGAACTAGTTACAACTATATAAAGGTGTGGTAGACTTGATACATTTTTTTATATAATACCTAGTTAAGTATACCATTTTATATAATTACTACACTTATTAACCTTTTCTTCTCCCTCTTCGCATGCATCTGTGTCTCTAGTTCTTTTTACCTCTCTCTGTGGTGGTTTTATTGAGCTCATGCATGGGTGTTGGTATTAACCGGCGCATGTGGATTGTAAAAATATATAAATATGTTCATGCCTATTTCTTGTGTTTGAGTTTTTAAGAACCATTGACCTGTTGCATCGCTTGTGTGCTGTTCTGGGTGGCCTGTGAAGAGGATTGTAAGTTCAGGGCGGAAAGTCACATTAAATTAAGTGGTGTGCGGTTAAAGGTAACTATCTATCGCCACTGGTGAATACCCCCAATTTATACCATTACATTTTTTTTAATAAGCTTATTTTTTTTCTTTTTACATGTAACTGCTGTGGAGATTGTATTGCATCTGTGGTGTTCTCAGCTTATTGCATGTTGGATGTGATGTAATGTTAAAAACTTTTTCTCAAGCTTGCTTTACACTGGTCGCAGATAACTGTTGCCTGTCTCGCTGGATTGAAGGAAGGAAAACTGAGTGCGTCGATCGAAAGGTGTGTATTCGGTAACTACATTTATTTGAGCGATTTGGCCTTTAATTTATAAATACGTTTTCCTGTGAAAATTACATTTCTATTTTTGTCCCATTGCCCTAATCTCTAACTCTCATCAGTCAATGAACATCTTCATAACAATACACGATTACCCCATTGTCATAAACCCTTATAATATATATATATATATTAGATATATATATATAATATATAATATAATATTATATACTATATATATATATATATATATAATATATATATATATATATATATATATATAATATATATATATATAATATATATAATATATATATTATATTATATATATATATATATATATATATATATATATATATATATATATATATAGTGATGCAGATATCCGCATCGCGCTTTGCCTGCGGATTTCCGTATTTAATTTCGAGAAATTTGATAAATAATGTTATATAAAAAATACTTAGATGAAATCTGAAAAATGCAAAACTTTAAAAAGGAACTTCTACTCAACTGTTGTAATGACTGACTCATATCTCCCTGCATGAAGTTTCATTAATAATTTGAGTAACAGAGTCACATGAGATTAGGGATGCCAAAAAAAATCAGCGCCTCTACAGCTTCTTGTCGGCTGTAATACCATTAATCTGAACGCTAAGGAAGCAATTTTAAACCATCTTCAAATGAAAATGTTGACAGTTTAAAAAGAATGAAGATTGTAATAAAACTAGAGCCTAGAAAAACGGCTTTCGGGTTTTTTTCTGTGGGGGAAAAAAAATTTTAAAATTTTGAATTTTTTTTTTTTTTTCTTTTTTCATTTTACTATTGCAACTTACTTAGATCCCCGTTATAAAGGCATGTTTTTTGAAACACAACATTAGAACAAGTTAAATCGTCACTTCTGTGTTCCAAATTGAAAAACTTTCAATCCGAACAGTCTATTAATTCGCCACCCATTAAAGAAAAACGAAATCTACAGAACCAACAACCTCTACAGTAATATCAATAGCAGATTCACTGCGAAGAAATTTCTACAGTCCTAGTAGTGATGAGAATACACACACATTACCAAAGGATGATTGTGAAATGATTGAAAACTAAGCCCAAGAAAATGACTAATATAAACTGATGATATTATCAGTGTGGAAAGTTTAAGCAAATGTTACCACGCTTAAGTTAAACTTGCAAGGAAAACTGGCCTGTCCTATAACTAGTGTTCCAAGTAAGAGTATTTAGCAATTCTGCTAATATATGATGAAAAGAGAAAAACAGACTCTCAGAGAAAAGGCAGAAAAATTTATGTTTTTCAAGCATAACCTTCCTATATTTGAATTTCAATACTAGTGCAAAAAGAATATAATCCCATTCGAAAAATCTCTTTCATTTTAAGTCGGAGGTTGCAGAAAGAGTTGGTAGGGTAGCATTTGAATTGGGTCCCTGTCCCGCTCCCTGGTAACATTTATATTAAATTAGATTGTGGCTAAAACTCGAAATAATATAATATATATATATATATATATATATATTATATATATATACATATTATATATAATATATATATTATTATAATACTATATATTATATATAATATATGATAGTTAAAAAAAAAAATCTATATATATATATATTATAGTATATAATATATTATATATATATATATATATAATATATATATTATATAATATATATATATTAAATAACTATCATATATATAGTATATATATATCTTCTTCTTCATCTACCTTTTTTCTCCCCAAGACTGGGGGTAAAGTGCGTAACTGCATCGGAAAAGAAAAGCAGTAGAAGAATAATATGACAAAAGAAAAAAAAAAGCCCAGCCTTACGCCCCCTCTGTACCTTAATTAGTTTAAGAACTCGTCCCAGCAGAAAATCCACCCTAGAGCTTCACGGGAACGCCACGGTCCCTCACTATGGCATCGCAATGTAAGCGGTATCACCCTTGGCCCAGGTGGCCACAACCAACCCCCTCACAAACCCCGCCATTTTCTCCAATTATCACCTTTTATTTCTCGCCTCTGCAAAACTGACATTTCTATCCTTCAGACACTCGTTACTGATCATCCACTTTTTCTTCGGTCTCCCAGCGTCCGGTTCCCAACACACTCGGCACTATACATCCACTTAACAACCGACTATCATTCATCCTTTCACATGATAAAACCATCTCAACATACTTTCATTATTCTCTCGTTACCCCTTTCTTCACACCACACAATCTCTAATACGTTCATTCCTCATTTTTATTCAATTCTTCTCACACCTAGCACGCCCTAAGATTGTCCCATCTGAACCACATTGAACTTTGATCTATACTTCTTATTCCAAACCATAGTTTCACTACTATACAATAACACAGGGAAACAACATTACCTCATTGCAAGACTTAGTCCTTTACACTTCACAACGCATTTAATTGCCACAGGCCACCTTCTTGCCATTTAAACTTCCTACTACACTCTGCATCATCTGCTTCCCTCTCATCCAACATATACCCTCTAAATATTTAAACTCAACACTTTTCTAGCTGTCACCATCTAACATAAACTTCACACTGAGGACTGTTCCTCACTCAACAACCATAACCTTACTCTTTATCTACGTTTTACTTTCAAAACCCTCCTTTTACCCCACCCTGCAAATCTTTCTACCAATCCTCTCAAACTCTACTCAGATTCGCCACACCAAAAAAACCAAATCATCGCATATAATAGGTTAGGCCACCCTCCACTCATCTCCATTCTCCATCATTTCCTGCCACCCCATTTTCCTGCCGCCCCATCTCTAATTCTTTCATTAACCCCAATCCATAGACAAATTGAATAACAAGAGACATAACACATCCCTGCCCCTCACTCCGCTAGTAAATACTAAACCAATCACGTTTGACACCATTTATTCTTACACACGCCTCACTTTCATCATACATACTTTGATTACCATTCAGAAGCCTACCACCATATCTATATATATATATATAAATATATATATATTATATATATATAATATATATATATATATATATATATATGATATATATATATATATATATATATATATATATATATATATATTATATATATATATATATATATATATATATATATATATAGTAATATATATATATATATATATATCCCGTGAAAAAAAAGGATGTTACCTACATCACTAATATATATATATATATACTATATATATATATTATATATATTATATATATATATATATATATATCATATATATATATATATATAGTATATATAGTGATGCACATACCCATGGTTCGTATCGGTATCGGTGGTATCGGTCGATTTTTGAGGTACGTATATCGTTATCGGAATTTTTAGTGAGTAGTAGTATTCGCGTATCGGTATCGCTGGATCGGCAAAAATTTTGGCCGTACCTTTAACGATACCACACATTTGCGTCTTTAAATTGATTTTGTATATAATATATAAATTATATATATATATATATATATATATTATATATATATATATTATATATAAATTATATATATATATATATATATATATATATATATATATATATATATATATATATATATATATATATATATATATATCACATACCATGTCCCGCATTGCTGAAGTGTGGTGTTGGTAGTTGAAAGGTTTTGAGCTTATCAACACCATTCACGGAAAGCTAGATTTGATAGGAGGTTTTCAGCACATTGCTATCAGACGAAGAGAATTTAAAAATTTCTTCAATGACTCGACGAATTCGAGAAGGGTAGCTTCACCCTTTCTAGAAATTAAAGTTTCCAATTTCTTCTTTAATTTTGCATTTAATATATATATATATATAGTATATATAGATATATATATATACTATATATATATATATATATATATATATATTATTATTATATATATATATATATATATAATATATATATAATATATATATAAATATCCGCCAATTTGGTCTGATAGTTTCCCTAACTATCTGACCTACTGTATGTTATATAGGCGTTTTTTTTTATTTGTGCTTACGAACGTAAGAAATCTCGAGTTTGCGTTTTCGTTTTTGTTAAACCGCAAAAATCGCTTTAAAAATTCTTTTAACAAATCGTAAGAATTCCTTAATTCTATAAGCGTTGCTATTTCTTGTGATTGCGGAATTAGCACGCTCTTACGAAAATGGTTAACCAAAAAAATGACCGTCGTGGTAGTGCCCGTTTGAATGAATGAATATTCAGCAATAAAAATCAGCTGTTAATCTAATTCTTCTTTCCAAATCGATATAAAAACTCCATCACATTAAACTTGATCAATTTTTTTAATATAAACCATTTTTTATTAGTTTTATTTCTGTTTATCCGAATCGACGAGCTTCATCACAACAGCTGATTCAATTGTTTGCAAAATAAAAGTAAACCTCGCAAGAAATTGTGTTTCTTTTTTGCACGAAATTCAGGCAATTAGTACAGCAAATTCGGAGTGGCAAAGAAGTCTTATGGATATTAATTGTAGGTCTAAGTGTTTTTATATAAAATATTCCAAATTTTTAAGTTCTACCTTTAGAAGTATTTTGAAGAATGGAGAATTTTGAAGAGATATACAGTGCCTATTGAGGTCATAGTGATCCTGCACAAGCTAAATTCTCTGGTGAAGTTAGGAGATTAGTTTCCGAAAGGAAATTGCCCATGGCGTTTGAAGGCTCGCATCATTTAGTTTAGCGAAAGTTGACCTACATAGTCGATGTTACAGTTGGCACATTTATATTTGTAAACGAAGTGTGACCTCAAGTTCATGGGGATGCTTTCTTTAATTTTAAAGAAACTGCAAATTGAGTTGTTGTTAATAAAAGATTAAGAAACTTGCATTGTGGAAAGTTTTTGTTTAAGATATTTCTAATCTGAACTAGCATAGTTTTAGGGGCGATGTTATCGAGAAACGTTGTAAACAAGTTATCAAAACCGTTAGAGGATAAAGGCCAAACCTAGAAAGTTGTCAGAGAAAGCGGGCATTGCTTCATGGAAAAACTCCAACGAACAATAACAAAGGCTTGTGCATAATTGCTGGACCTTAGAACTGCCAATTTTCATGATTAAAGAGATAAGACATACAGAAAGTTAGTTCCAATAAAATATTAGTGGCTTGCGTAAAATAGAAGTAGCAAGTCCACTAATTATTTTACTTGCGACTAATTTCTTTAGTTCTATATCCTTTAATCATAAAGTAATAATACGAAGCGTTTGCGATAGAATGAATTTTAGTATTTTCTTTGCTTTTAATTTAGACCGGTTTCGTTTTTGTCATGTCATTTGTGCTTACGCTCGATAAGAAATGCTCACACAGTTTTAGTAGTAATTTCCTGTTTCAGGGGTCACACTTTCTGGAAAGTCAGCGGAAAAAAGTTAAGTCAGGAAGTCAGGAAGCGTTTTAAGATATGCTGAAAATCAGGGAAATTCCAAAAAAAGTCAGGAAATTTTTAAAATTTCAAACATATGAAGAATGATCCATGACCCAAGTTGCATAATGCTTGATATATTTTTTTCCTTACTGTATAATTGTGGAATGGGAGATGTATTTGAAAAGTGAATGAAAAGGATTGGCGAGGAATGACATTCCATAATCTACTTCTATTCTGTTTCTTTCTATTTTTAGTCTCACGATTACCGACTCAATTCTTCCTATTCTGGTTCTGTAGAGGTTGCCTCCAAGTTCATCTTTCCGATGAAGGTGATTAGTATATGGATGTGTTTTAGACTGTATGACTTATGACTTAAGCTCGGTTTATATCTTTTTCTTTTTTAGGATTTTATACTTTTTTTTTTATAGGTTTGACGAAGGGATTTTGGATTTTTTGTGCAGTTGACAGTGGGCAGTTGCCAGTCAAACCAAAGATGTATTTCTAAAAAGCCAAACTGGCTTTTTTAAAATGCTTTCCTTAGAACGTGAATCATTTTTACGAAAGCTCCAAACGTCAGACCCACTTGGTCCATTCCTGTTTACAGATTTACAATGTTTCGTACTAAATATTATGGAAATATTTCTTAAGTCCAATAAAATGCCTGCTACAACAACTAAGCTTTTTATGTATTAGATTTACATGACAGACAATTTGCGTGATGCAAAAGGTATAATCTTGGATTTGCAAACAAAAAAAAACTTCCAAAGAGTTACTTCGCAATGAATAACTATCCTAAAATTCAAACATTGAATGCCAGGACTGTGCCTATTCAAAATACAAAAAAGATATTAGAAGATGCTCCTCTGAAGTACAAGGCCTGTCAAAAAGGGCTCTCATCATTGGATCCTAGTTTAATTTTTCATCAGCCAGAAACAACAAGGGAAACAAAGATTTCCTTTATTGCTAGAGGCATTGTACACCAAAACTGAATCACAGAAGTCTGTTGCTGAGAAAGCAAAAGCACCATACACTCTACTTTGCAGTGAAGCTCATTCTACCCTTGAATTAAAAAAATTCAAAATATTTTTGATGGTTGACTGTCCTCTAAAGCAGACTTGATGAATTTTTTGTCTTCTATAGTACCTGGGAATCAATGTTATGCGGAATTGTGGCAAATTTTTAATAAGACTTGATATTTTCCCACTGGAAATCCGACAGTGGAAGGAGGGTTTTTCTGTAAATAAAGCAATTTAGTAGAGAATCTGAAAAGAACATAGTTCTGATTTCTCAAAGAACAGTGCACAATACTATAAGATCTTATGAAAAGTTTTCATAAAGTTCCTATCACTCAAAAAATGTTGACAAATGTAAGAGCTGCCCATAGGAGATATGAAGAACATCTCAAAGAAAAAAAGAAAATTATTCATACAGATCAATAAACAGAGCAGACAGAGAAAGATGTTAAAACAAAAGCTTTGACAGAAGAAGACGCTATAAAATCAAAAAATTCAGATGCTTGAGAAGAAAAAGTTAACCTTAATCTCCCCATTTAGAAGATATATGATCACAGACTTTATTCACCTCGGACATTTCGATAAGCTTTGCATTTATGTATATTTTGCATAAATAAAACTTACTCTATAAAATCAAAAAAAAAGTGCGTTGGACGGCTATGGGGAAGGTATAGATCGATTACTAAAAAAAAAAAATATTTTTTAAATTCATCCATGATGATGAACAATTTTTGAAGTAAATTTTCAATAATTTAATGTATGAACTGAGTAAATAGGCTACAATAATGATTAATAGATATTTTTATAGCGCCAAAATAAAACGAACACGCTGGATCAGGAAAATTTGCGAATTTTGGCCAGGAACTCAGGAAGTCAAATTTAAAAGTTTCAGTGCTGAACCCTCGTGTTTTTAAACGACCGCGATTTCGTGCTTGTTTACTTTTGTTTTTTAAAAAAATCAATTGGAATCAGCTGTGTGATGGAGCACGATGGTTTTGGAATAACAGAATCCAAAAATAACAAATGATTCTATATTACAAATAATGGATCAACTTATGTGTGATGGAGTTCTATCATTTGAGAAATTAGATTAAAAGCTGATCTTATGAATGAAAACATTCACCAATTTCAGACACAACCGGCCATATTGTTTTGTTTACATTTTTCCGAGAACGTGCTTAAATTCTG
>JABUQX010088762.1:0-34408 GCA_015478945.1 Trachelipus rathkii
CTGAGATGGTGCGGAGCGCATATAACGTAAGGATGCCGGGAGAACGAGTCGCAAGTAGGTGGTGGTCGTGGAGAGTTGAGGGAGTAAGGCCGAGAGGAAGGCGAGAGGGTAAGATGGGAGGGATTGCGTGGAGAAGAGCTCTGAGAAGACATGGGCTGCCCGCGATGCGTAAGCTGATGGAGGATGGTGTATTTTTTGGAAAGGACTGCATGGAAATCGATGTTGTCTCCGCTGACAGGGCTAAAGGCCTTCTTTAGGGAAGACGTAAGTAAAATATATATATATAATGCCAATTTAAATTATTAATATAAATAATAAAATATATATTTATATATATATAATAATATATATATAATATATAAATATATATATATAATATATATATAATATATATATATACTATATATACTATAATAATTATATATATATCTATATATTAGTATAATATATAGTATATATCATATAATATATAATATATATATATATATATATAAATTTATAGTCTTGGGGAAAAACAGGTGATTAATGATGATGATGATATTATCATATATATATAATATATATATATATACTATAATATATATATATAAAACCTATATATAATTATATATATATATATATATATATTATATATATATATATATAATATTATATATAGTATATATATATCATCATCATGATCATCAACACCTTTTTCCGCCAAGACTGGGGGTAAGGTGCGTAACATGCACCGGAACAGAAAGTAATAGAAGAATATGACACAAGTCAAAAAAAGTCCAGCTTACCGTCCTCTTTAAACTATTTTATGAGCAACTCAGCCCGCAGTCAGAAATCCAACACCTAGAAGCTTCATAGACTAGCAACGACCCTCAACTATACGTCAATCTCACCAATGTGGGGTCATCCCTTGACCAGGTCGGGCACAACCATACACCCTCACAAAACACTGTCATTCACTCCTATTATGCCCCTTTCTTCCCGCCCTGCCAAACTCACATTTCACAACTCCAGACAGGCATTCCTTTGAGACTCAATCCACTTTTTCCTTCGGTCTCCCAGCCAGTCCAATTCCCAACACACTCACTACTATACATCCGCTTAACCTAAACCGACTGTCATCCATATTTTCCACATGACTAAACGAGTCTCAATGTACTTTCACATCTTATTAAAACCTCATTTATCCCTTTTCTTTCACACCACACAATCTTTAATGAATTTCAATTCAAAATTTTTAATTCAATTCTTCTCAACAACCTAAACACGAAAAAGACCTAAGATTGTTCGACATACCCGAAATCACATTGTACTTAGATCTTATAGACATAAGACATTAAGAATAATACAGAGACAGTAAAGAAGCCAACATGGGCCATAAGAACTGTCCCCAGTCACCCACCTAATACCCGAACAACGATGCTCATCCGCAATCCACAAGCACCCCTCAGGGCTTGTTCAAATTGTTGTAACTTAAATACAAAATTGGCTTAGTCCAATAACTAATATACTTATATATGAATACCCAAACCATCCACATGCATAATAACTAAGTTATTGGTCACACATGTTATCTAACATTAATAACTACTATAACTAAAACCTGCCAATTTGGCTCGTCAAATATATATTGATACCCAACCATCCATAAACCTATCTAACCTTTCTTAAATGTTGAAATCGAGTCACACACAACAACCTCCTCTGGCTCGAGACTATGCCAAAACTTTAACAACCAAATTACTGAATGCATGCTTTCTTATATCAAGATGGCAGCTTTCTTCTTAATTATTCTATTAATAGCCCCAGGTCAACCTGTTCATGTTCAAGCTAGATTAAAATTTATTGGTTCTCTGTACTTGATCAATGAATGTAAATATTTTGTAGACTTGTATCATATCCCCTCTGAGAAATCGCCTTTCTACAGAAAACATTCCAAATAAACTCCTTCAGCCTCTCCTCATACTCTTACCATCAAACCCAGAAATCATCCTTGTTGTCTACGTTGCACTCTCTCTAGCAATCTAAGTCTTTCTTAAATAAGGGGCCGAACTTGTGGCACAATAACTCTATACTGCCTAACATAGTATTATAACACGTTTACACTTATTATTTCCTTGCTCTTGTAAACAACATTGCGAATTTATTATGCCAGCATCTTATTAGCTCTAATTTCTAGCTTCCAAGCACATGATTAGCTACATTTCCAAATTACTGCATTAACATCACCACTCTATAATTCTTTTTCTTGTCACAGACTACAAGCCAATCCCCATTCATATCGTAGTTAAAACTTTTATTTGAGGAACCCTAGGTGAAGAACCTTAACACTTTTTACTAATACTTTTTACCCCAGAAGTTTCAAATCAGCATCATTTTTGAATCCTTTATGCATCCTTCACTACTCCTAACTGAGGTGGCACTTTACTATCATCTGCAAACTTAGAACCTTGCATTTAAGTCCTCTGGTCTACAATCATTTATATATAGTGAGGACAATAGTGGCCGCCAGCACTGAACCCTGTGGGACAGCACCCACTCTCACTATTTCCCATGATGATGTTTTCAATTTAGTGGTACACACTGTTTTATTTCGCAGCCACCTTTAATCCAACCAATGTACCACTCCACCTATTACCACATTGCAATAACTTTTTCATCAGCCTTATGTGGGGAACCTAATCAAAAGCTTTACTAAAGTCTAATATACAAATCAACTGGATCTCCCGTCAAGCAGTCAGTCAGTAATGATTTCCATAAATTCTAAAAGGTTTGTTTGACACTGACCTACCCTTTCTGAAACGTGCTGGGAGTCCATACAATACCTTGTTATCTTCTAATATTTCTCTATATGACCCTTTAGTTACCTTTTCCAGAACCTTTACACCAAGAGATGTTAAGCTAACTGGCCTATACACTATTCCCAAATCTTACCTTACTACCTTCTTATAAATAGGCACAACATATGCTGTTCTCCAGTCATCTGGTACCTCAACCTCACCAAATGTTATAGATCCTTTAAAAATCAAATACAGTGCTTTTACAATGCTGATACTATCCATACCTCTTATTCCGAACCATAGTCTCACTACTACAGGTAACAACATAATCCACTCCTGTAAGACCTAGCGCATTCAAGACTTAGTCTCTTTGCATCCACCAAGGATTTAATTGCACCAGCCACTTCCTGCAATCACAACTTTTCCTACTAACACTCGGCATACATCCGTTCCCATTTCGTCCAACAATATACCTAAATATTTAAACACAGTCACTTGTTTCAGCTGCCACCATCTAGCATAACTTCATACCGAGGACTGTCCTCAATCTAACTACCATGAACCTACTCTTATCTAACATTTTACTTCTAACCATCCATATTAAGCACACCCTGCAAATCTCTGCTACAATCCATCCTCAAACTCTCTTCAGATTCACACGCAAAAAAACATATATATAATATAATAATATATATATATATATATTATATATATAAATATATATTAATATATATAATATTATAATATATATATATATATATATTACCTACTATAATATATATATATATATATATATATATATATATATATATATATATATATATATATATATATATATATATATATATAAATATTATATATATATATATATATATATATACAATATATATAATACGCAAAGTAGTATCACGGGTATGTTCCGATGAGAGATGACGCTCATTATACTCGACGAGTGGTGAGGATTGGTGAGAGTGTGAGAAGTGAGTAGTTTCTTATACAAACGCCTGTTTATCGTTCGCGAGGGTCATCGTTCCGTATGATTGAGTGAGACGCAAAACTAGTAACATATAAAGGGTAGGGGATAAGTTAACTGTAAGTATCATAGGTAATTAGTTTATTGAGTGTTGTATCTGGGAAGATATAGTGCTTGGTATTTTAGGTCGAAAAGAGTGCGACGAAGGACTGAACTGAATTTGCGGAAGAACGAAGGGTGCGTTAATAAGTGGTAAGAGGATGTGGTGCATCAGATCAGGTACAGATATGATACAATGATTGATACATGGAGGGATAAGAAGAATAATTGTACTTTTTAGGATTTATGATTTGCAACAGCTGTATAATAAGATTAATTAGGGAAGGCTCTATAGGCAGATGTTGAGGTGATATGGTGTGTTGGTGGTAAGCTTCTAATGGAATCACAGTAATGTATGATGATAGTGAACGCTGTGTAAAATAGTCGATAACATTGGTTTAATATAAGAACTAGGCGGAGTTGACACAGGGATAAGACGCCTATGTCTCCTTGGCGATCCAATCTGGTTTATGGATGAGGTTATGAACAGAATTAGAGTAGGGATGAATGGGATATGTTAGAATGAATGAAGAATAGAAGAGATTGGAGGGTTCCATAACCTTTTAATAATATGAGGATGATTGGTTGTGTAATTGTGTATAATTACATTGGTAATAAAAGGGGGAGGTAAAGGCTGGGCTTTTTCTTTTCTAATCTTGCTTAATATTCTTTTAAATCATTTTTTCTGTTTCCAGTGCATGTTTCGCACCCTTACCTCCAGTCTTGGGAGAGAAGATGTGATGATGATCGATGTTTATGAGATTATATATGATCATATCTAAATTATTTAAAGCGGTTATTTATTAAAAAAAATAATTAGTACAATACTACTATTATGGGTATTTTACCTTATTATTATGATTAAAAAAAATACAAAAATATTAAAAATAAATCTCTCCTTATATAAACAATATATATATACTAATAATACTAATATATATATATATACTATATATATAATATATATATATATATTATTATATAATTAATATATATACTGCAAGTTTTTGAGCTTTTTCTGTTGTTTGGGTACTTGATACCATGTTATTGTACTTGTACTTGAACAAATTCTAGAGTACTTTGTACTTGAACAATTCTAGAGTACTTGTACTTGTACTCTGAAAAATGTACTTGAACCCAAGCCTGAATATATATATATATTATATATATATATATATTATATATATATAGTAGAGGTAGAGTAGCGCGCATAAAGTATAGTATAAGAAGATTATATATATATGTTTTAATTTTTTTATAATATATATATTATTATTTTATATTTATAAATAATATAAATAATACACAAAGGTGGGCACCTTAATGAGAAGTATTAACGTCGGTTAATACTCTTATTGTTAACAAAAAATAAATAACACAGGATAAAATCATTAACACGTCTTATCGGTAAGAATGATAGCGGAAGTTGAGACGTAGAGTCGAGTTACCGTCTTCATTTTTTTATTTTTTTTTTTTATTTTTTTCTTTTTTTTTTTTTGTTTTTTTTTTTATTATTAGTTATAGCCAACCACCACGGGCAGAGACCCTAATTCAATGGAGGGATGTTGCAACAGCCAAAATTTCATCCGCTAGCGCAAATCTACGCAGATGAACATAGATGCAAGGCTTTAAAGTGGAGGGAGATTAATTCAGGCAGAGAAACAATAGAAAGATGAGAAGGAAGAGTTCCACACAACAGTGGTGGAAGGAAAAAGGAAGCACCGCAGCAACTAGCCTGGAGTTACCAATATCGTACACAAAACTCGTGCGCAGATAGCAGCACCCTTGTGCTACTAGGGCGTCGTAAAGGTGGTGGTACGCGGGTGTTAAGTTCCCTCGAGCACGCTGCCGCTGCGATACCATAGAAAATAGATAAAGCACCACATCGCGCCGCAAAGATAGAGGTTCAAGTGAACTGGAAGTACATAACAGTTTAATAAGTCTTTTGGCTTTTGAATCGACCCTGTCCAAAAAGCTGGGTGAAACCAGAGAACCCCCAGATATGAAAGCAGTACCTCTATATGAAGGCCGGATGAGACCCTTGTATTGCTGAAGTAACTGAGAAGAGGAAAAAAAGTCTCGCGTCTAAACAGAACTCCCAGTTTTCTTTGAGGCCCGCCGCCAGCAAACCGTTGTGATGTGAGTTTTCCAAGACATTTTTTTTAATTGTTAGGAAAGGGTGTTTATATTGTAAACAGGAGAGACGAAAGACCGTCAAAAGAGATAGGAAAAGTTAGAAGTATTTTTAGAGAGGGAGATTTGTAGAAGTTGGGTTTTTTTAAAGAATTGAATTTCACAAGGTTGAGGACGACCCCACCGCGCGAACATCCTATCTAGGCAGTCGAGAATACGGGAATCGGAAAGATTAGACAAAGGCAATTCTAGAGAGTAAAAGATGGAGCAGAATTGAACATGAGTTGAAGGAATGAGGGTCGAGTCATTGCAAGTGTGGAGTGGATTAGTTAGATGTGGGCAGTGAGAAGATCATTAATGAAAAGTAGGAATAAAAGTAGGAGATCGAAACGCTGAGGAACTCCACTATTGACAGAAAAAGAAGAAGTCGCTCATCAACCATAAGCCGATGTTTAGCACTTGAACAGCCGATATTGAGCGATAAGTAAGCAAAGAGAAGGAGGAAAGGAGGGGAGCTTGGGAAGCAGCAATGATGCCGTGCCATACCCGGTCAATATGCTTGATATGTCAGCGCCACTACGCAGGTCTGCCAGTAGTTCCTAAGAACGGAAAACCATAAATCGGTTAATAGGAAAGGGGAAAGATGTAGTAGACTTTGAACACCAAAAGCGTACTAGCGATCGGAAGAAGAGAATGAGATTCAGATGATCTAAGAAGTGAGAGTTGAGAAGGGTTTTCAAGACTTTAGATAGAATACAAGTGAGAGAACTATTGGGCGATAAGTTAGAATTAAGGATCAGAGCGGCTTCCTTTTTCGGAATGGGTTGGACATGTGCATGCTTCCAACACTGAGGGGAAAGTGCTAGTATTAAGACATAGAGAATATACGTTTGAACGACGGGTGGTGTTCAACGAGCGTAAGCACATTCCTCAAACTCGGAGCTTTTTGCGCCAACCCTGTGTTAAACATTACTAAACGGGAATAAAATAAGCGAGTAAATATAAACACATTTTGAGCCATTGAGAGGAAGAGTTTAGGAAATAAAAAAAAAAAAAAAGTTTATCTCTTATGGAAATCGATCTAATACACTTTAAAATCTGATAAGAAAATATTTTTAGTAAACCGTAAATTAAGTTAACGGGTAACGAATGTAGGGGGAAAATTTTAACTCGTTAATAGACCGTTTATTTTTTTCGAAATTAACGAAAGCGTTAAAAGTTAACGAAAATTTAACGAGTTAATTAAAGGATTAACGCTTTAACGCGTGTTAGCCCACACTTTGTATATATATAGTGTATATATATATTTGAGTAGTATATATATATATTATAGGGTATATATATATACGGTGTATATATAGTAATGTATATATATATAATATATTAATATATATATATTAAAGTACCATAAAATTAAACTCACATAGTGGATGATTTAAGATAAAAATATATTGATTCAACTATATTTTATTGTATGATACGGCTGTGGATTTCTTAAATATCTGGATTATATAGTATATATATATTGATATAATAAGTTAAGAAACTCATTGGCGCTCATTTTGTCGAGACCTTGATCACGTGACCTAAAAAAACAGAAACAAAAAAACAAAACAATATATTTAAATTAGTATATTTCAAAAAACTTAAAACTAATATATTTAAAATATACTTAAACTACTAGATTTTAAGTATTCTTAAACTAATATTTCTTACAAAGACGTAAATTAACCTTCAGTTAAGCTATGAGCCTGATGTGCAAAGAAGATGATGTTAATTATGATTTTATATTCTAAAACTGTAATACGGTTCAATAAAGTATTTATACATGCTAAATATATGAAGTTTAGCAAAAAACTTTATCAAACCAGTCCAAATTTTCAAACGATTCTTGGAAAGTAAGACTTACTAAATTAGGCTATAAAAAAAAAAAAAACAAATTAGATTTGGCATTTAGGCCTATATAAAAGTTATATGAAGACAATGCACCCCTTTCTTTGAAGATCTTAAAGTGGTAATATCTTTGGTAATACATACAGTACATTAAAGAAACACAGCTCTAACATTTAATCTAAAACAAGGAAGTTAGAAAGTAAAGAACAGCTTGTCTTTTACCTTGAATTCAACCTTATCCAAAAGAGAGGTGGAGCTTAAGCATCTCACCCCTTGATGTGAATAACTTTCCAACAAGCGTGAATGGTTGGGTTGGAGTAAGTTATGCTTATACCATAGAATGTAATATTACAAAATTTGTTTATCATTGAAAATTGTAATTCTATTGAAGATTTAAAATTTTTTGGAATAAAACCTTTGCATCCAATTTAGTAATGAATAACTCAGAAGTGGAAGAGATATTCTTCTCTTCATTCAGCATTCATACATTCATTGAAGCTGAAGCACAAGTCACTCAAATTTTCTTTCACATGGAACCATGAAAAGTGGGTTAATTTATATAGGATTTCATAAGAATATTTTGAGATGCTTGCATTCAATTTAATCTTACTAATTCTTAGTCATTTAACATTTTTATAAACTGTGTTTTCATCATTTCTTTGCCATTGGTTTTCACTTCTATGTAGTGATTGGTCCACTGGTTGAATATTTCCCATCTACCAAATATTAGGGAAAAGGAGATGGAAGTTAGTCTATGATATAAAGAGCTGAAAGAAGGATGGTTCTTGGCTTCCGCTGCCTACAAGAAGAAATGAAATAAGCATAGTTGAATTCATCCACCAATATTTTAAGGATGAGTTTTTGAAGAAAAGCTTATCTGACGCTCATGTGCATCATTTGGCCTTGAGGGAACAAATCTTGATCTTTTAATTTTTTTTTTTTTTTTTTTATTTTTTTTTACCCCTGTAGCAAAACTGAAAACTAGATGAAGGAATATTTATAATTTCTTTCATTTTCCTTCAATTTTGAGCAATATTTTAATAAGCAAACAAAGACTTAGCTACATCAGTATCGAGTCATTATTTGTCTATGTATTTACATAATTATGATCCTGACAACAAATATTTACATTAAATAGAGGAAATTTTCTATCCAATGTTGTACAAACCTTTAACATCCCTCACCCCCACCTCAATAAATTGGCTGTGGTAGCAAATGTGTTAAAGAGTAAAAATTTATATCAGGCATGAGGAGTCTAGAATCTGTTGTTTGTCCCTAGTTACTCTTAACTCCTTGCAAAAAATGATTTTCAGATGATAATAAAAAAAATATTTAAACATTTAACCATTTTAACAAACCTGTAATAATGATAAGTAAATTATAATAATAATGATATAAAAATAGATCAAATAAATCCATAATATTTAGGATTTTTTAACTATTTAACCTTTATATAAATACCGATATATATATATATATATAATATATATATATATATATATATACTTTATATATATATATATATATATATATATATATATATATATATATATATATATATATATATATAACTTTCTGAAGAAAGTTTGAGAGGATTGGTAGAGCGTGTAAAAGGAGGGGTTTGAAAATAAATGAAGATAAGAGCAAGTTGGGTGGTAGTGGAGTAGGGCGACGTCTGTGCTTTGTAAAATCATGTTGGAATAGGAGCAAGTTAGGAACGACGATGTATCTGAATTTAAATATTTAGGTTATATGTTGGTTGAAAATTGACGGATAATGTAGAGTGTAGTAGGAAGGTTGATGCAAATTAAATGCCTTAGTTTGAATGTAATGGGACAATCTTTGAATGTAGTAGGGTTTTTTGCATACATGGTTATGTGTTGTTATGATGTCAGTGGAAGGTGCTTGGACGATCTGTAGTAAGAAGAGAACACTGTTCAATATCTTAACATATCTTAAGGGTGTGTTAGGTGTGAGAAGAAAATGAGGAATGAAGGTGTTAGCTAGTTGTGTGGTGTGAAGAAAGGTATATATGAGAAAATTAACGAAAGTGTAGTAAGATGGTTTGGACATATGGAAAGGATGGATGATAGTCGGTTGGTTAAGCGGATGTATGGATGTATAGCGGTGAGTGTGCTGGGAGGCCGAGAGAGAAGAATAAATAGCATTTAGGTTTTATGGACTTTCAATAGGCGTATGACAGGATTAAAAGGGAAGCTCTGTAGCAGGTGTTAATGATATATGGTGTTGGTGGTAGGCTTTTGAATAGGATTAAAAGTATGAATGACGATAGTGAAGCGTGTGCAAGAATTAATAAAGTTGAAACATTGAGAGTCAGTCAAAGTCTTGTGAAGCCCTTGGGTGGATTTTTTTTCATACTCCGACGAGCTCTCACTTAAGGGTATGTAGACGTTGGTCATGATCTTCTACTAGTTAACTTCTGTTTCCAGTGTATGTTTATAATATATATTATATATATATATATATATAATATACTATAATATATATATATATATACTATATATAATATATATATATATATATATATATATATATATATATATATATATATATATATAATATATATATTATATTCAATGTTTGAGATGATGGGGAGGATAAAGAAATAATATATAAATATATCAATATATTATTATTATATATATATATAGTATATAATATATATTATATATATATATATATATATATATATATATATAATATATATATTATATATTATATATTATAATTATTATAATATTTTATATATATATATAATATATATATATATATATATATATATAATAATATATATATATATATATATTATATAATATAAATATATTATAATATATATATATATAATATATATATATATATTATATATATAGTTTATATATTAAAACGATTAAATAATTATAAACATTTGAATATGGATTTAAATGTAATATATTAAATAATTATTAATTATTATTAATTATACTATTATTATTATTATTATTATTAATTATTATTATTATTATTATTATTATTTTATTATTATTATTATTATTAATTAATTATTATTATTATTAGTAATTACTTATTAATAATACTTTATATTAATTAATTATTATTATTGAAATAATTTTTTATTTGCAAAATTATCATTTAATTGGCTTATTAATATAGGGTTAAATGTTTAAATTTTTTTCTGTTATTAAGAAAGACAAGAGGAAAAGTGTCACTTTTTTGCAAAGAAGTTGAAGTCTAGATCTGCTAATTATTACACCAACTCCCCAAGTCGGGAGTTGAATAATATTTTGTTGACTTTCCATCCCTAATTTATACCAGTGTTTACCTATAGTGTGAAGCTAAAAAATAATTTCATAGCTTCAATTTTGCTTTTTATTAATTGTTTGGTATGGATTCAGGCTTCAGTGAAGCTATATATGGCTCCACTCCTTACGAATATTTTTTAACAAATCATAGTTCTTTTAATTGATCATTTAAAGGGGTTTCCATTTTACTCACTTTATTTCCAAGTGATACTCAATACCATGTTTAAATCTTCATTTTAAAAATTATTATTATTATTTTATTATTATTAATTATTATTAATTATTATTATTATTATTATTATTATTATAGTAGTAGTAGTAGTAAAACATATTCTTTATTTTTTATTTTTTCAGGGAATTGGTGAAGTTAAGTGAGGAATCTCTTATGAGACAACCAGAAGAGGTGTTCGATATTATATGCAAATTAGGAGAAGGGTAATTATTATTATTATTATTATTATTATTATTATTATTATTATTATTATTATTATTATTATTATTATTATTTTAGTCAGTAGTCTGTTATTGCATCAGTTGCATCAAGTTTTGAATTAAAGAAATGTGTTGGAAAATTTCATATGAGTATTAAATATATAGTCTTATCAGTATAAAGAAGCAGAAGAGAGATTAAGCTAGTGCTAGAGTTCACCAATGACCAAGATCAATGTATGCTTTAAGGCGGCGGGTTTCGGGGGGGGGGCCGGGGGGGCTGGGGGGGGCGGGGTGGGTGGGGGGGGTGGGGCGGGGCGGAGGGGGGGGGGGGGTGGGGGGGGGGGGGTTGTGAATTTTAATTTAATTTCTTATTTTGTAGATCTTTGGTAGTGTGTATAGAAAGAGCTCGTTCGCAACAAGAAGGAATGTGGTCAAGTTCTTATGCAAGTAAGACAAGTCCTATTGATACAAGATCTTCAGCGAAATAATAAGGGAGACTATGAGTTGATGCAACAATGTGATTCACGTCTCTTCATGTTGTTTAAAGTATTATGGATCTTTAGATTTCAAGACTCTGAATTTATGGGTAACGTGACATGATTATAATGTTGGTAAATGTACTTTAACTGTGTCAAATTTTGGTTCTAGACAATTTCCTAAGTGTACATGTATAACATATTATGTTGTAAACGCAGTTTGTTTATGGTTGACTTTTTACATTGAAACGAAGTGTTCAATATTCAGAAGGGAATGGTCTGAGTTGGTAGTGAAAATTTATTAAGAGCACTAACAGTTGTGTGCTCGTTAGAACTTTTAAGAACTTATTTCTTAAAGTGTCGCTCCCGTTTTTTAAGTGGCCTCTTATATTGTAAAATATCACTTTTTGTTTTAAATTACAAAATAATTTGAAGTTTTTTTGAGTAAATCTTTGAGTAGGAATATTATTTTCCACAGACATGTAGTTAAGGAATCTGTAATTATTTTATTTTATATATTGTTTACTGTTTATTTATTTTGTAAAAAAAAGTGTTTTTAACTGTGTTTTTGAAGCTATTACAAAACAGTTTAAAAATTTAAAGTTTAAAAAAAATACCTTTTGGCAGATGATTTGTTATGGCGAAGTATTGCGGTGGCGAGGGTCGTGTTTCTGATATTAATGAGACATCAGGAGAAAACTCTAGACTGAAAAAAGAAATAGGCAACTATTTGAGTATGACGCGATTACAGGGTCTAGAAGGGAGTATTCTTCATGGTTTAGGTAGAAAAAATTCATAGGGATGAGGCTTAAAGCCGGGGTAACGGATTCCTTCTCTCGTCGAACACTCAGGGGGCAGATGCCAAATTAGCACGACTTTGGAGTTGCAGGGCAGTTGTCAGTAAGTAAGTAAAAAATATCGTTTTTACGTTTCAAAAAACTTTCGTCAAGAATATTGTGATAACTGGTAAGCTGTATATTAATTGAGTCCCTTCATTCTGAATTCTCTGATCTTATCTCTCCCATTTCAACTTTTTTAGAAGTTATGGGTTTTTTGTGTCGTCTTTCTAGGACTACAATGGCGGAAAAGAAACACAGTAAATTGGGACGGCCATTTTGGCATGGCTTCCTGTAAGTTATACAAGAAATTGGGATAGATTGTGTCGCGGGACATCATTTGGAGCTTAGGTACCATCATTATTATATATATAATATATATTAGTAGTATATATATATATATATATAGGTAATATATATATATATATATATATATATATATATTATATATAGTATATATATATATAGTAGTATATATAATATATATATATTATATAATGATGGATAGGGTTATTGAAAACTTAGAGGTGGGGGTGGCAGCGGAAGGTGTTAGAATGATGGAAGAATGGAAGAGAGTGTAGGGTGCCCTACCTAATATATATTTTGAGAGGATTGGTTGAGAGATTTGGCAGGGTGTGTAAAAGGAAGGGTTTTGAAAGTAAACATATATAGAAGAGTATGAGGTTAGTGGTTTGCGAGTGAGGAACAGTCCTCAGTGTTATAGTTAAGTGTTGGATTGGTGAGCAACTGGAACGAAGTGTCTGAGTTTTAAATATTTAGGATAGTTTGGATGAAAAGGGAAACGGATGATGCGAGTGTAGTCGGAAAGTTGGTGTGTGAATGGTAGGAAGGTGGGCTGGTGCAATTAAATCGTTAGTGGATTGGTAAAGGGACTAGTCTCAAAGTGCGGCTAAGGGTCTTTGCATGAGCGGGTATTTTGTTTTGACGCTGTTTGAATGTATAGTGTGAGACTATGGTCCTGGGAATAAGTGGTATAGGATCTAAAGTAGCACAAATGTGTTAAGACTGGACAATCTTTGAGGGGCGTGTCAGGTGTGAGAAGTATTGATAAAATGAGAAGGAATGAACATATTTAGAGGAGTTTGTGTGGTGTGAAGAAAGGGGGTAAATGAAAAGTACGTTTGAGATGGTTTGGTCAAGTGGAAAAAGGATGGAATATAGTCGGTTGGTTTGAGAACGATATATAGGATAGTTGTTGAGTGTGCTTAGAGGAATCTATTCGTACCGGCTGGGAGACATAATAAAAATGGCTTGAGTCAGTAAGAAAAGCCTGGAGGAGAGATGAGAGTTTTGCGCAGAGGAGAGCATGAGAAGGTGCATAAATAGGAGTGAAAATGCGAAGCAGGTTTTTGGGTGAGGGGGATATGGTTGAGATGCACGGCACCTGGTCAAGGGATAAAACCCTACATTGGCGAGATTTACATTAGTGAGGGTCCGTCGCGGTTCCCGGTGAAGCCTCTAATAGTGGATTTTCTGCACTGGGCGAAACAAGTTTCTCATAAAAGAAAGTAAAAGGCATAGAAGGGGCGGTTAAAGGCTGGGCTTTCTTTTTGACTTGCGCTTACAGTTCGTGTCTAAAGCTACTTATTCTGTTGTCCGATGCATTGGAGACTCGCGCGCCTTACGGCCGCAGGTGGTTCACATTGGGAGGGAAAAGAAGCGTGGGTGGTGTGGTGGTGATGAATGATGGATGAATGATGATGATGAATGGAGTGATATATAAGTAGATATTATAGGTATTATCGTATGATATAAGTATATATTATATATAATATTATAGCTATATATATATATATAGTATAGTAGTGAATAGTATGTTAGTATATAGCGGTATAAGTATATATATATTATCAAGTATATATATTATATATAGGGATATAGATATATATATGTATATTGAATAGAGTATATGATAGGTATTCTCTCCTTTTGTATATATAGTATTTATATATAGGTAATTATATAGTATATATATATAATATATATATATATATATATATATAGTATATATATAGTAAGTATAGTATAGTAAGGTATATATAAGGTTATATATATAGTGAGTATTATATAGTTAGGTAGTGGGGGGAGCTAATAAGAGTATTGAAAAAGATATTTTCTAGCTAGTAGCTTACATTTACAAAATTCAAATATAAAAAATATTTTATGCTTTATATTAGTCCAAACTAAAATTCATGTATATTATGCAAGGTTTGGCTTGTAAATGTGAAAAAAAGAGAGAAATTGCTAAAAATGAGAATAGAGTGTGTCGAGGAGTCTGTGTGGTATGAAGAAAGAGCGTGAAATGAAGAATAGATGAGGGTGTATTATGGATGGTTTGGTCATCATGGAAAAGGGGATGGGATGGATGATAGTTGGTTTCTTAAACGTATGTGTAGAGGTGATTGTGTTGGGAATTGACTGGTTGGGGGACCTAAGACAAAGTGAATTGAGTCAGTAAGGGGTTTCCGAAGGAATGGAATCTGAATTTAGCAGAGAGTGAAGGAAGAATGGGTGGTGCATAATAGAAGTGTGGGAGCGTGGTTGTGGGCGTGGCCCAGGAGAATGAACCCTGACGCAGTGTTGTGAGGCCCTAGGGTGGATTTTTGGCCGTGACGGGCTCGCACTTAAGAGTATGGGGGTCCTTTCAACATACATCATGTTCTTCTTAACTATTATTTCCGGTGTATGTAGTGCACCCCACCCCCAATCTAGGGATACACAGGCAGGATAGAGAAGAAGAAAGAAGTAGATAAAATTTAGTTTGTGAATCCATAAAGAGCATTTACTTGTGTGCTATAAATAGAATGTAACTTGTTAAATTAAAAATGAAAATGTCATTAAAAGGTAATAGATGAATAATTATTTTGAAATTTGAAGATATTTAATAACATTTATTTTGTATGTTAGAATATGAAATGATACAATATTTTCGTTCATTTTTTAATGCTTTTATCTTTTCATAAATATTTATATTGCTTATATTGTGAAAAATGTTAATGTGTAAAGAATGTTTGGCTTGAAAACACAAATTTTGTTTTTGTTTTTTTGTTGAAAAGAATGGTTTGCTTCCATTATTATTAGCAAAATAAAATTATTTTGAAATAAGTTAAATTTTAAATTTTTCAAAACTAGGTATAACAGCACTAGAAATGGCTGAAGGTAAACCTCCGTATGGTGATATTCATCCAATGAGAGCAATATTTATGATACCAACTAAGCCGCCTCCTTCCTTTCGTGAACCAGATCAGTGGCAACCAGAGAAATTGTATTGATTTTTGTGTCCGGAGGTTTGTTTGATATTCATGTTTGTTAAAATCTTTTACCTAAGTACAAAGGTTATTGGTCGTAAGCAGATTGTAATTCAAAAATATTGGTGAAAAAGAATGTTAACAACTGAATGGGAGACTGTTTACTACACTTAAGGTGCAAAGACAATGTTAGCAGGCATGAAATAGAAAAATATTATATTTGTGGTAAATAAGAATGTTTTATCAGTGTTGGTCTTTTTTCCTCAATTTAACTGGCTGTTTTCGTAAATACTTATGATATGGTAACTTAGCAGTGCATTTTATACATCTATGTTTTCCTTATTCAGCGGGACCATTCCTAAAGCCAATCCTAAAGTGTAGCTATAATTATAAAGTCAGTAAGCACAAGTTAGAGCATTACCGTTTCAACCTTTTTCAATTAATTTGTGACCAGTGTTATATATATGGGTGAATAAGATCATCGTATTTTCGTCCAACGTGTTGAATATGAAAACTTATAGGTTCTTAATAGTATAATGTGCAAAACAAATAAGCCATATTAAGAATGGCGTAATACACACTCTTTAATATAGAATGATGTGTAATATCCAGTTAGTAGTTATATATTTGCAGATCTGATTAATTTTTGGTTGGTTCATTTTTGCTGCACGTAGTGTCCCCTAGTGTAGAAGAGTCCAGGAAGAGCGTGCAAGCAACAGCGTCGAACTTTTGCGAGAATCGAATTTGTATTCTTAGGAGCACGAGAGCCTGTTTACTAACTATATTGTCTGAGGATTATGATTGATGAAGGCAATGGAAAAGTAAAGAGAAAATATGGGGAATAGCCCAACAGACAATCTCATTTGAGAGAAAGTGGTGAAACGAATCTGTGAAAGTGTTATACAATATATTAAATCTTATTTTACACTCCCAGAAATTATTTATAGATTACTGAGCTAGTTTATATTAATTATTATTATTATTATTATTAGTTATTATATTGATTATTATTATTAGTTAATTATATTATTATTATTATTATTATTAGGTGGGTGGTGATCATTTCCCAAGATTATGGGTGAGGTGCGCCAGCATACACCTCAACAGAAAAAGTAGTAGAAGAACATGACGCAAGTCCAACAAAAATCCCTGCCTTTTACGTCTCCTTATACTCTTTAAGTGAAGAAATTGTCACGCACAGTCAGATATTTCAACCCAGAGGTTTCACGTGACTAGAGACGGTACCCACATTTTTGTAGGTATTCGTCGTGTTAACGTGGGGTTCATCTACCCTGGTCAATGGCCGGGCACAAACTTACCGGCCCTCACAGAACCCGAGGCCAATGCCTCATCTTAAGTGGATTTTTTTTATTAGTGACGAATTATCACTGGGATAAAAGGGGATGGTAGATAGAGGGGGCTTGGTTTTCTTTTCGACTTTGTGCGTCATGGCTCTTCTACACTTTTCTGTGTCCAGGTGTAGGCTATGCAGCCTCACCCAACTGACCGAGGATAGGTAGAGTAGAAAGCTCGATGATTATATATATATATATATATAGGTACGGTATATATATATGATATATATATTATATATATAGATAGATATATACAGAAATATAGTAGGTATATATATATAAATTATAAAATAGTATATATATTAGTATTATATATATATAGTTATAGTATAAGGTAGTATATAGGTAGGGGATAGTCAGGTTCACACTTTCTGTGAAAGTACAGGGAAGTCAGGAAAAGAAAAAAATTGGTCAGGAAAAGTTCAGGCCGGGGAATACGTTTTACAAATATGCTGAAAGTCAGGGAAATTCCCAAAAAGTCATGAAAAGTCAGGGAATATTTTAAAAAATATTTTATTTCCAACGCGTGATATGAAGAATGATCCGAGTGGGACCATGTTACATATTTGAGTGATATTTTTTTTTCCCTTACTGTATAATTGTGGAATGAGAGATGTATTTGATAAGTGAATGAAAAGGGGACCTTGGACCTTTTACATGACCATAAATCTACTTCTATCCTGTTCTTTCTATTTTTAGTTCACTATTACGTACTATTTCTCCTATTCTGTTCGTAGAAGTTGTTCCAAGGTCATGCCTGTCCGCATTGAAGGTGGAAATTGGTATAAGGAATGGTGTGGTTTTAGACTGTATGGACTTATGACTTAGATCTGTTTTATATCTTTTTTCTCTTTTTTAGGGGAATTTTTGTTTTTTGGAGGTGTTTTTTTTTTTTTATGAGGTTTGACGAAGGGATTTTGATTTTTTTAGCAGTTGAGGGCATAAGAATGATCATTGTATAAAATTGACATTTCAAGCAAAAAAAAAACAACTGTTAACGACCAGTGGTTGGACGTCAAGCTGAACAACCTGTTTCATTTCTTGTTCACAGATTTAAATGTCTTACTAATTTATGGGGAAAGGAGTTCTTAAGTCCAGTATACAATGCCTGCTACAACGCAACAACTAAGCTGTTTCCGAAAGTATAACAGAACACTCAACCTCCCAAAAGTGCCTTTATTAAAAGAATCAATGCGACATCTCCAAGAAAGATTATTAGAAAAGATAATCTCGTGAAGTACAGGCCTGTCCAAATGGCTCTCATCAAATTGGAGTCTCCTAGTATAGGTTTTTTCATCAGCCAGAAAAACAAGGGGAAACAAAGATTTTTGAATTTACAGAAAGAAACGGCATTGTACGCCAATAACTGAATCACAGATTCTGGTGTGAGAAAGAAAAATCACTATACTCTACTTTGCAGTGAAGCGCATTCTACCCCTAAATTAAAAAATCAAAAATATTTTTTGATGGTGATTGTCTTTCTAAGGGAGGACTTGAAATGAAAAGTTTTTTTTTTCTTCTACTAGGAGCCTGAGGAATCAATGTTATTTGGCGGAGATTGGTTGGGTCGGCAAATTATTTAAATTAGGACTGATATTTTCACATGGAAAATGCGACAGTGGAAGAGGGTTTTCTATAAATTAGAAGCAATTTTAGTGGAGAATCGCTGAAAGAACAGGAGGTCTGATTTCTCAAGAAAGTGCACAATTCTAATATAGATCTCAATGAAGTTTCATACAGTGTCCATATCACTGACTCAAAAATGTTGCAAATGTAACGAAGCTGCCCATAGGAGATATGAAGGAAATCTCAAGAGTCCAAAACAACAGAAAAAGAAGACGAATAAAAAAAGGTTGAAAAAGCGAATATTGTCCATACAAGATCATTAAACTGTTGAAGGAGCACGAGAAAAGATGTTAAAGACTGAGAAGGTTATTAACCAGAGAAAGAAGCCGGCTAATAGGAAATAAAAATTCAAGACTGCTTTGAGAAGAAGATAAGTTAATCTAAAATCTTCCCCCATTTGTAGAAAATCTTTTGTGATTACAGTGGAGCGCATTGTCACGGGGCTAGGCTATTAGAATGTAAGCTTGTTAATTTAGTCTTTATGTTTGTATAAAATTAAAACTTGTTTTCTTCTTTTGAAAAAAGAAAAAAGGAGGGTGCTTTGGAACGGCTTTGCTACTTGTTAAGCAGTTATTACTAAAAAAAAAAAAATATTTTTTTTTAGAATTCATCCATGATTGAGATGAATCAATTTCCTCTCAGAGTAAAAGATTTTTGCAAATAATTTAAAAGATGTATGAAGTGAGTAAAGTTAGGGCTGCAATAATACGATTAGTGATATTTTATAAGGCACAAAAAATACGAACAAGGCACGCTTGGTCAGGGAAATTTGAGCAGATTTGGCCAGGGAAAGTCAGGGAAATCAAACAAAATGTCGAAAATTTTTTAGTTGACCCTGGTATGAGTATATATATAAGTAGGTAGGTAATATATATAATATATAATTATTATTATATATATATATATATATATGAGTAATATATATATATAGGTATAAATATATATATATATTTATATATATATTATTATAATAGATATAGTAATATATATTATAATATATATTAGGGGGGGGAGTAATAGTATATAATAGTAATATACGGATATGGTATATAGTATAGAGGTATACTGAGTAGTAGTATATATATAGTAGTATAGTATATATATATAATATATAGTATAGAGGGTTGTCAATGTTGCTGTGTCCTTTTTAAAGAAAAATTCCATGTCAATAAACACTTTTTTATTCGAGACGTTATTAGAATAATTGGGATTCTAACTAGTTTTTTATTTTAGGTTTATTCGGTGATGTACTGTGCTTCATAAAAGATCTTTCCTTTTATTTTCTTACATATTTCATTTTTGTTTTTTAATGCTACTATTAAGAGGTTTCGAAGCATTTGGGTCGTGGGTTGCTTTAACCAGAAAATAGAATTTATTATTATTCTGGCATTAAAAAGTTTTTATGTCGACTATGTAAATTAATTTTGATGAGTGTTAAAGGGTAATATTTTTTTTTTTACCAAAAAAAGTTATTATAGTATGATGCCTTTTTGATTTCTCAAGAAAAAAAAAGATTGTATAGGCATGTTGAAAACGTATATGTCATAGATTATCAAATCGGTTTATTCTCCTTAATTTCTATAATTTTTTGATGAAATGATAGTATTTTCTGAAAGAGTTAAGATGCCTTATCCGCAAATTTTTTCATTTTATTTCGAGCTTATTAGGAATATAAGACTCAAGATTATTTGAAACAGAGAAAGCGCAACCAGTTGTAATGTATTTGTAACGAATATACTGGCTGAAGAAGGATATTGAGTTATAAATAAGAAAAGAGATTTGTACTTAACCTAAATTAAAATTTAGGCTTGCAAAAGATGAAAGAAAGTATGTATATCCATAATTTATTAAAACAAAGTTTGCGGTTAATTACTATGTTAAGAAGCAAAATTAATCAGGGCATAAAAACCGCACAATCAAAAAATAAACTATGCACTGAAATCCTTGTCACTCCTTACTCTGTGCGATAATCAACAAAATTCTCTTAAATTACAAGAAATGCTTAATAACAAACTTAATCAAACTCATCATCAAAATAACATTACAAGTAACGATTTTAGTAATCAGATGCAGGTTAGTTGGCTTGTGTATTCGTGTGGCATCACATTTGTTACGCTAACCCCGGGTCCTGTTTTATCAACATTCTTTTTACATTATTATTATTATAAATTTTACCTTGCATGTTCACCTAATTGGTATTCTTGTTTCTATTTTGTGTGTGTGTTTTTATTTTATTTTATTTTTTATTTTTTTACTGCTTATACATAAGTTGCATTTGTGCCTGTCACTTTTTTTTAAATTTGAGGTAGTTTTGCAAAAGTTTTATACTAAAGCACATCCAAAAGTTGTAGGAAAAATTGTCTTTATAAATTATCTGAAAAGATAATGTATACAAAAGCAAATTTTTCATCGCAATCTTCCACAAATTTGATGTTTCATGACAGTTTTTAGTTTTCTAATCTTTGTGTTTTATATTAAAATTTCATAGAGTTTGTTTTAATTTTGGAATTACATAACACTAGAGGTATAAAATCAGAACTAGAGAAGCCATACCTATCCTCTAGAAATAGATAATTATTTAGCAATTCAGGATTTTTTGTGATCATTTTATACCCACTGAAATTGAGTCATACAGTAAGGAAGATATTCAATTATTGATAAGGAAAATAGCAGGTATTATATGATCGAAGATCTTCCTTTATGGTGGGATGTCTTCTTTCTATGAGAGAGAAAAGAGAATATCATACCCAAGCATTAGAACATTAGAAGTATGATAAATATTGAAGGGGTGTTAGTAAGTGGGCTCTGGAGCCAGTGCAGAAAGTTTTTTTTGTTGTTGTTGTTGTTGTTGGAGGGTTGAGACAGAACGGAGCAAAAAAAGAAAAAAAAAATATTATAATATGAAGAGGTTAAAAGCCAGAGCTGAAGAAGATGGAGTATAATTTAAAAACGGTTGAGGTGGTAAAAAATAACCACAGTTCCACAGCCCTGGTTAGTAATACTGGATGATGGTGGTGGATGTCTTAACAACGAAGAAAGCAGACTTGATACCAACAGAGATGAGACACAGTAAAAGTAGCTGCAATGAAATTGATATTGAAGTCTGAAAATTTCTGTATTTTGAAAACGGGCTTAGAATATAAATTTTAAAAAAAAATGTAATAAGGATCAGTCTTATTGAAGATGGTCAGCACTTCCAGACCCTTATAGAAAAAGGAGGGGAAAATTTATATCTTGAAATCTATTGAAACTGCATGCAATTCACAACAGGTTCCGCTCCCTTTTCCAAAAAAAATTCTTCAGTACAATTTTCACGATTTTTTTTATTTTTATTTTTAGTTAAACTAGTTTTTTTTATTTTCCTTAAAGCTTATTTTTGTTAAATCTTAGGGAAGTTCTTTGTATTCTAAGAAAATATTTAAATTGCTACTTCAGAGTTAATAATGTTTGAAACATTTTCCCGAGACTACTTTAATTTGCACTACTTTTATTTAAGTTTATGAAGTAAAAGACTTTTTGTATTTATTGTTTGTTTTTCTTTGTAATATTTTTTTTTTTTTAGTTTTGTTTCATTTAAAACATGTGTTTGCTTTATGAAATGCTTTCATTTTTTTATTTTTTTATTTGTGTAGTTAAATGTTTGCTTATTATTATTATTTATAGATAACTTATAATTTAACACATGACTACAAAATGTTTATTTGCAATGTTGTCGTACATTAATAAAAGAAATAACTAAATCCAAAAAAAAAATACATGTAAATCACTTTGGTTACTTTTCAATAGTGTTCCTTCATCTCTCTTTATACTAATTGCATATGATATTTATGGTAAGTATTAATAATAATTTTATTTATTTAGAATGTAGCTATTATCCAAGATCTATTAAAATTTATTATTACTACTGACACTACAGGATGATGACGATGTAGATAGTAGGACAATGGTACGATATAGTGGAAGTTCTGTCGACGAAACATTGAAACCTTCAATCGATGGAACTTTGATCAGTCCTGTTGATCAAGATGCCCTGATAGGACAGGGTACAATGGGTACTATTACGGGCGATTTGGGCACTATGGTAATTAACTCTGATACAGAGGAAGAGGATTCTACAATGAAAAGTAAGTTTAGTATTTAAACCAAAAACATTATATAAAATTGAAGAGTTTATTAGTGGTATGTAATTCCAGGGTTGTGGAGTCGGTTCAAAAATTTTCCGACTCCGACTCCACCCTCTTCAAAATTACCGACTCGACCTTCTTGCAAAATTACCGACTACCGGCTCCACTCTTTTTGAATATTACACGACTCTTTGAAAATTACCGACTCGACTCGCACCTCTTCAAAATTACCGACTCCACCTTCAAAATTCTCCGACTCCGACTCCACTCTCTTCAAAACTACCGACTCCCCGACTCCACAACCCTGTGTAATTCAGTAAATATTTTAGCCTAATTCAAAAGCGAACATAATACATTAAAATTAAATTTTCAGGACAACTATACTATTTACTGTCTTGGTATACAGGTTGATGCATTAGTAAATAACTGATTTGGAGTAGTGGATCTTCCAAATGAATCAGAATCTAGGAATATTAGAGAAGATTGGTTTCCTATAGAATTAATTATTGATCCTAAAAGCTCATTCAGAATATTTACTTTGTGTATAGCTTCAGTCATTCCTTTTTCCTTGTGAGAATGAAAGAAATAATCCTGACGAAGACTTATAGTGTCACTTCACTCTTTCAAATCTTTTTAAATTTAATCTCTGCATAGTCCCTTTATTTTTATTCATATTACATTTCATTGGAAAGATACAGTAGCGATAGCAAGGCAATTCTTAACTTGAAAGATTTTCAGACTTATAACAAAGGCTCCGAAGTATATTTTGTGTGGACTAGAGGGAATATGAGCACTTAGGTTATCATTACTTTTAAGATCTAGTGTGACATATTTGTTAAGTTTACAAGAGAAATATTTTTTTCATGGATGATTCTCTGTTCTTTGCAGTTATTCGATTTGGTCAATCTACAGCTTTTTTTTTTTTTTCATGTAGATAATTGTTTTCCACTTTCACCAGGGAACCTGGTGAAAATAGATTGTTTTCCCATAATATATATAGGGAACTTGGTTCCAGATCCAAGTAGTGATTAACCAGATTGCAAGCGGAGAAAATCCCTTTCATATAGGTTAATTTTCAAACTCTTAAAAAGCGTTTAGAGAGATTTACCATCATGTGAACTCTCAGTCTCAGGTCTTAAAGGCACTACAAAGATTATGAAATTCTATTGTTTCCTATCCCACATGCGGAATAAGTGGAAGCATTGTCATATTGAAATTATTGTGAAAATATTGTTATACTACCATACTTTCCTTCACTCATTGAGACTTTCAAACAATGGCAGTTAGACTGGGGAACAAAAACTTGCTGAATCTTAGACCTGATCTTGCAGGAAAAACTTAACCGGTTATCAAATCAAAGCAGACGAAGATGTGACTCTTTCCCACCTACTTACAGGTTACTGAATTGACCCATTACTTTCTTAACCTGAAAGAGAACGTGTAATGGTGCTATGAGTTTTTTTTGATAAGACTAAAGTGATTCTTTTATTGATATATTTTACAGCACAGATATTCGTTTTATTCTCGACATTATAGAACTTGTCTATATCTCAGTTGAAAAGCAATACTTTTTAAATCATTTAAAAAGGGTTGAGAGGAATCTCCTTTCGAGCAAGCACAGGATGAATAAGTGAAAGAAAGATTGAAGTTAGTTGGCAGAGATGAAATAGTTTACCAAAGCAAGATGCAACCTTGGAAACATAGTTTTGAGTATCATAGGAGGGATATCATCGGGTCATAGACTTTCATAGCACTAGGCTTTTATTCTTTCTTTATCCCCCCCCCCTTCTCACCCCACTAGATGTGGGATAAGGGTGCGTAACATGCACGAAAAATAGTATAGCTAAAGAGAAGAGCATAACGTAAGTCGAAAGAAAAGCCCTTCCATACCCTTAAATGAGAGCTCGTCATATTTAAAAAAAAAAAAATCCACCTGAGGGTTTCACAAGATTGCGAAGGATCCTCATTGTGGTATCTCGTCCATGTGAGGTTCATCCTGCCATTCACTGCTATTATGCACCTTTCTTACATTCCTTTCCATCAGACATTCCTTTACTGACACCACTTTTTCTTTGGTCTCCCAGCCGGTCGATTCCCAGCATACTCAGCGGCACTATTACATCCACTTAATTAAACCAACGACACTTATCCTATTCTTTCATATAAACCAACTACCAGTTCTTACATACACACACTCTTTTTTCAAATCTTTATTTACGCCTTTCTTCACACCACTCCACTCCCTAATACATTCATTCCTCATTTTATCAATTCTGACACTTAACACCCCTAAGATTATCCATCTGAACAGATTGGACCTTAGATCTTTACCTCTTATTCTACACCAACATACTTCATGCTAAACCCTAGCACACTCAAGACTTAGTCCCCTTACATTCACCAAGGTTTAATTGCATCAAGCACCTTTCCCACTATACCCAACTTTCTACTATCACTTCCTATCATCATTCTTTTCATCTACCTACACATGTATCCTCTAAACTATCAAACTCGTAATACTTGTTCCAGTCTGCCCACATTCCAACATAATTTCTCACAATGCGGACTCTCTACTCATCCACTATGCACTTATCTCTTATCTTACCATTTCTAAGGTCCTTTCACCAACCCACTCTTTTACATACTCGCACTAAACCCCTCTAGCAATTCTCTCAATCTTCATCAGTTGCGCAACACAACCAAATTATCAGGGAATCAAAATAAGCAGCGGCACCTTACACCTTTTTTCCATGTCTCATAGCTTCTAATCTCTTTCATCACCTCCTCTCTCCTCATCTCCATATAGCAGGCAATTATACTAACATGGATATTAAAATTTACATCCTCCCTGGTCTCCTCATCCACCTATTAATATAAATTCATTCTTCAATTTGAAATTTCAATTCATTCTTACACAAGATTCGCTATCGAGACATAGATACTTGTTTGATTTCCACCCGAAACCCATCCACTCTAACAACCATATATCAATCTACACACCGCCCAACAGAAACCTTCGGTTCTTTCGTATAAGCCCCCACATCGATTATCGATCTATTTATGTATAACTATCGATCCCTATTTTATTTTATTTAATAAATGATTACATCATTAATTTTTTCTTTTATAAAATTTTCTAGCTTCATTTTACATTATTTGAATTTTCTTTTTTTATTTCTATTAAATTTTAGCACTTTTAGCTCATTTCAAAACCCTTAATAAAAATGAAATATATATTTATTGTATTGCATTCATCTTTCATTACTGACTGAATAATCCTTATATTTTCAAATAATCAAAAATAATAGATTAAATATATGAAAAGAAATCTAGCAGAAAATTTTGTAATTCCCAACTAATGTTTCGTTTCTATTCTTTAAATTTTTGTTTAAAGGTTAGGTAGATTTATTGTTCAGGCTAAACTTTACGTAACCTAACCTAACCTAACTCCACAATTTCAAATGTGAAATTTAATGAAAAAACTGGTACTCTTTTACTTTTAAGAGTTCAAAATTGTAATGTGAAAATTAAGAAAAAACGTAATTTTAGGAGTTCAAATTTTTTTTTTTAATTAGTTATTCAAAACCAATATTAAATTTTATTTTCCAAAATAAAAAAAAAAAAAAATTAAAAATTCTCTCTCCTCTTCTCTTCCCATCTCTCTCTCTCTCCTCTCTCTCTCCCTCCCTTCGTCCCCAACTCATCCCCTCCCCTCCCTCCTCCGACCTTCTCGCTCACCTCCTCCCCTCTCCTCTCTCCTCCCTCTCTCCCTCCCTCTCCTCCCCTCTCTCTCCTCTCATATATATATTGTGGCATTGAAAACAAACATGTTTTCCATCTCTTATGTTGTTTAAATATCAGACGAACATGTAACACAAACAGTATACGCAACAGACCTCATATGAATGTGTAACATGTCTTTCTAACGACAATAATAAGCCATTCATCTTACGAATTTAATAATCTGGAACAAAATATATCCAACTTTATACATATTTCAAACGCTAATTCCATTAAGCTGATCTTAGGAACTTTGAAATATTTACCCAAACTTCTTCCGCATTCCTAAAGCATGTATTTACCACGATATCTAATGGAAAAAGAAAAAAAATATATACAGGCATCAGCACTTTGCGCGAGGCAGCTAAAGACAATGTATTTCCACCCACACACAAATATGGACATTAATACATGGGCTTCATACTCGTACAAGGATGTGCCAAAGTTAGTAATAAATTTGGCAAAAGATTTATATAAACGGAGAAGGAAAGAGGTAAGAAGTTTTATTGACCTGAATATATTAACTATTTCTTTACATTTAATTTAGTCTTTTTATTTCTACTATATTATGCGAGTTTTCGTTATTTTTTATTTATTTTTATTTTTTTAATTTTATGATATTATACTCCTTTTTTATCATTGTTTTCTTTCTATTCATTTAAAACTTTCGACTTTTTCACTTCTAGAAATAATAATCTGTTTTTAGCATGAATTTATCTCAAAGTTTATAATCTATTTATTACACCTGCTCGTAATAGACGGGGTTCCAATTACCTGTCTATCTGTCTGCATAGCTTTTTCACCTTTCTTCATCCTCAGGTAATGTTTGTGAGTGTAATAATTACTTTGTAAATATGGAATTTCGATGAAAAAATTCATATTCAAATATATTATCAAAAGGTTTTGGCAAGCTCTTCTGAAATTGAGTGATAAGGAAAAAAAGAAAAAATAGAGAGATAGAGAGAGAGAGAGAGAGGAGAGGAGAGAGAGAGAGAGAGAAGAGAAGAGAGAGAGAGAGAGAGAGAGAGAGAGAGAGAGAGAGAGAAAACAAATTAAATTAAATATTCCATTGTAATAGTAATATTATTTTCTTTGTTGTATATTCTGAAGAGAAAGCCTTCTTTTGTACTTCGCAATTTTTATTATATATTATATATATATATATATACTATATATAATATATATAATATATAATGATATATTTTTATATTTATATATTTATTATCTCATTACATTTTATTATATATATTATAGTATATATATATATATATATATATATATATATATATTTATATATATATATATATATATTTATAAATATAAGATTTGGGGATTTCCATTAAGCATAAACTTTAGGAGCTCATTCCATTTGATCCTAAATTCGAAATATAAGTATATAGTCAGCTAAATTTTATGATAAGAAACACCATAAAAGAAGAGCGTAAATCTAAGCTCGAAAAATCCTTTCGTGAATCCTCGGTCGACGGTCTAATTAATGTGCTTTACTTTGTCACTTGCCTTTGGGTTGGTCCAGTTTGGTCCGTTGGTCCGTTAGCCCGTCTGTCCGTTAGCCCGTCATCATTTTCCTACTTTATTGTCCATAACACCTTCAAAAAGGTTATCCCATATCTTTATCTGAATCTTCCCACTGTTTAACAGTAACTATTTTCTCCTGTCTTCAAGAACTGAATAATCTGTTTTTATAACATATGATATTTGCTATGCAATATAGGAATATTTTATAATGGTAAGAACATATTTTGTTATTTAATTTCTTTTATTTACTTTTTATCTGAATATTCATTTCGCAAAATCCAATATATATATATATATATATATAATATATCTATACTATATATATTATATATATACTATCTATACTATATATTATATTATACTATTACTATTATATATATATATTTTACTATAAGAAAATGAATGATAGACCATTGCATAACATAAAATAATTTTTCAAATATAAATTAGAATTTGATTGTTTTTGAGGAGAGAAAAAGACTTCAATTTTGAAACTTTGGAAAGATGGTAACCTAGTGAGTGAAGAGGTTCTGGAGATGGAGGACGACAATGCGAACGAGTACGAAGACTAGGGGAGAGAGATAGGAGTGGAGAAAAGGAAACGGACGACGTCGAGGTCCTTTCCCGCCTCCATTGTCCCCTAATAGCGCTCTTTCCACCTCTAAGCTGTCAAGCGTGCATTGAAGGCGGAACATTTTTAAGTGCCTTTTCTCTAATTAACTTTCATGTAGTGGTAGAAGAACGAGCGATACAATAAACAGGAGACAGGAGGGTGATAAGTCAAAGAATATTAACGAATGACGGATTATTGAAAGAACAAAGGAAATGATAATGAATGAGAAAAACGGCACACAACACACGGTTTTTGCATCTGGCGGGCTGAAGTGATTCGATTTCCTGCCTGCTCCGAAAACTCATAAATACGGTAAGCTAAAATATGTACAGTAAAGTCGTTTAGTGGATTCATACAAACATCTCTGACAGCATAACACGAAATCTATAAGTTTGATTTTGAACATTACTATGATGTCTTCCAAATGTCAAACCATACATAATTCATGTTATTTGCAGTCCATAATTGCCTCTCCAGTTTTTTTGTGTTGTTGGGTCTCCTTCCACTCTTCTCATCAATTGCAGGTAATAGTCCTAACCCCAGTGGTGCCTCCAAGTTTTGACCTATCTCCGAGCAATTAGAAATTTAATAAATTTTTACGCGAGCACAGACACAGACACCATAACGCCCAATAATAATCATATATATATATATATTACTATACTTGATAAATTCTATTATTATATATATTAATATATATAATATATATATATATATATATATACTATATATATTTATATATTCTATATATTACTAATTATACATACTATATATATATAATATCTAGCGTATATATAATATCATATATATTATTAATATAATTCACTATATATATATATTCTATTCATCAATTAAAACTATTTTCTCCATCTGCTCCTCTATATAAATGTGTCAAATCTGATCCAGGTCCTCTCTCCGCTCGAGCGGTGACCACATTGAAGGTACGCGAGCCACATGTTGCTCGCGGCAGCTACGGGTTTGGGCACACTTGGCACTCTAACCTAATGATTAATCAGGTAAACCCACATTTGGATATGATATTATTATATATATAAAAAAAATATATATATATTTATACTATTACTATCTTTATTATTTTTAAACTTATTATATAATGAATTATATAATATAATAATTATATATTTATAATGTAATTATATATAATATATATATATTTATATATAATATATATATACTATTATATATATACTATTATAACTATATATATATATATATATATATTATTATATATTATTTATATATTATATATACGTATATATCATTACATATGATAATTATATATATTAATATATAATATATATCATATATATATCATATATTATATAATATTATATATTATATAATTTCGAATTACAATGAAAACTTATATATATATATTATAATATATTACTATATATATATTATATATTATACTTTCATTATTAATTATATATAGTATATATATATTAATATTACTTCTATATATAATATATATATATTTTAATATCATATATATATATTCATATATATACTATATAATATTAATATATATATATATATTACTATCTATATATATATATATATATATTAATACATTTTATATATATATAATATTCTATATATGTATATTCATATATATATAACTCTTACATATGATATTCTATATATATATTATTTAATATATATCATATATTATATATATATATATAATATATTAATATATTATTAAATGATATTTATATATAATATACTATATATAATATATAGTATATAATTTATATTACTGATAATATTAAGGTATATTATATATATATAATATAATGAATCATATAATAAATATTTGGAAGTACAAATGAAAGTTTGAAATTCTTTTCTTGCTCAGAGTACACAAAGATATATATTACTATTACATACCTGAATATTAATTCTTTGTTTTTGTTGTTTTCTCTCTCTCTCTCTCTCCTCTCTCTCTCCTCTCCTTCTTCTCTTGTTCTTCTCCTCTCTCTCCTCCTCCTCTCTCCTCCTCTTCTCTCTCTCTCTCTCTCTCCTCTCTCTTCCTCTTGTTTTTTCTTTACTCTCCTTACTCATTTCAGAGAGGTTTCCCGAAACTTTAATAATTATTGAAATGATTTCCGCCGAAATTCTTGTTTGCAATTATATTAACACTCACAACTACATGCAGATTAGAGCGTACATTGAAAGTTCTGTAAACGACAGCATTCTTGCAACTCGTTTATGATGATCACAGTGTAAATATAAATTTACTGGAGATGATTGCATGCTAGTAACAGATTATAATTTTAGCGTGAAAAAGTTTTAAAATGAATTGAAAGAAAAGATGCAATGAAATATAAATTAATAAAATTAGAAAATAAAAGAAAATATTAAATAACGGAAAATCGCAAATATATAGTTTAAATGATAACAAAATATAATATAAAGAAAGCCAAATATGAAATCAAAAAAAATAACAAATATAGTCATCAGTATTCTTTAGCAAAGTTAAGTCATCATGATAAAATTTACCACAAAGATTGATATTTAATTGATTTTATATTATATATATAATTTATTATTATTATCTATTATATATATTATTATATATATTATTATACTAGTATATATATCTCTATATATCTTTATATAATAATATATATATATTTATATTACTTATTAAATTTATATATTATTTACATTATATATATACATAATCACATACATATTTCAATATGATATATATTATAATTATATATATATTATATAGTACTTATATAACTCTATATAATATATATAATTATTAATTCTATAATATAAATATAATTATATACTTACTTTATTTATTTCTTTTTATATACTATTAGTAATATATATTCTATATATAATATATACACTGTCATATTGTGTGTTGGGTAAAACTTAATTTATCTATAAACGAAAACTTTATTTTTTTTACTTTATTTTATTTGAATTAGGCGTAATACTTTCTTTATCTCTGGAAATGTTGGAAAATTTTCAAGTCCCACGAAGCTTATGGGATTAGCCGTTGAAATAGGTTAAAGTTGGATATCTTTTTTATTCTAAATTCCAATGGATTTGGAATTGCATCATACTGTTGTCTTACGATTATACTTACGTGTGATGAGTTCGTGCTATGTGGGTGATGAGTGTGGACTTTCTCGTACTGATTTAAATACAGTAGGAAGAAAATGTTTCTCGTTTTGGGGTTTAAGCAAGTTCTTCCCCATGATTCCTGTTAGATTTACTCTACAAATGGTGAGACATTCTCGGACTAGCAATTTTCAATTTTCTCGTTTGTTACGTGATTCAAGATACGAATACCGCGTGTGGTGGTGTTCAAGGACTCTCTTCTTCATCCTCACTTTTAAAAGCCCATTACAAAAAGTCTCAAAGAAAGTTTTGGCTATTCTGTGTTTAGGAATATATTTTTGAAATTAGACTTTCTTTTTTATAATTTTGTTTTTGTCTTTTTGCACTTCGCAATTAATTTAGTCTATAGCATTGGAAGTTTTAAAGAAATTTATTTTTTTATTTCTTTGTTTTCTATTAAGTTTGTTTTCTTATTGTTTAAGATTACTTTTTCATTAACTTCTTACTATTTTTTGGCCTCCTGGACTTCACCTCCTATTTTCCTAAAACTCACAAATAGACGATTTCGGAGAACTAGAATCGTTTTACAGCGTGAGTTTTAGTCTCCGTGCCATAGAAGGGGGGGACGGCCAAGCGGAGACCCAGTCCACGACGACTCCCCCACAGATCATAAACCATCCAGCTCCACTTCAAATCTCGATTTATTCGCCCTTAGTATGTTTAAACATTTTATAAAATTACAAGTAAATCTTTTTTTGAGTCAAAATTAAATTATACAAAATTAGAAAATGTAAATACCAGAACGCACATCCATCTACCATTTTTTAGAACTATGCACCATCTATTACCAATATTTATAACCAGCAAACAAATATTTGAATCAGGAACCTGAAAACAGGAACTCGTACAAAGTTTATTTTTGACCCACTTTTTAATATATTTTCACACGATCGAGCTCTTTCTTTTATCCTTAATATATAACCGAACATAATGTATTCGACAAGTATTTGTATATTAAATTCTACTAATATTTATATATATATATATATATATTTATATATATACGTTATATAATATATTATATATATATATATATATATATTATATACTCATTTATCTATATATTATCTATATAATAAACTATATATCATAAATATATACTATTATATATATAATATCTACATATTAATAAACTTATACTATTCAAATAAATATATATTTATATATAATATATATATTATAATATATAGTCATAAATATATATTTCATATATCTAATAATAATATTATAATATTATATTTACTAATATATATTTAATCAAACTACTAAATATATTATATATCTAAATCTATATATATATATATATATAATATATATATAAATCATATATAATTACATTATATAATATATACTATCTATAACTAATATATATTATTGGTAGTATTTCTTTAGCAAAGTTAGGAGCATTCATTTGATCCTAAATTCGGAATTTAATCAAAACAGCCATGCTAAATTTTATGATTCAAGAAGACCATAAAAGAAGTGCGTAATTTAGTGAAAAATCTACCATCGTGAAGCCTCGGTCGTCGGTCTAGATCAATAACTTTGCTTTCTGTCACTTCTTCTTGGTTGGTCCGTTGGTCCGTTACCACGTCGGTCTTTCTAAAAAAAGAATGTATTTAATGACATATTGGTTGTGTTAACGTTAAAAATTATTATTTATTTTCTTATTTTTTTTTTGAAGTGGGGTAAGGCGCTATATGGGGGGTGAGGGACTCTTCCATTCAACAAAATTAAAAATTAAAATTATTTCCTCTCCTCCCCGCTATAATTCCATTTGTGTCTTATACTTCTTTGTAACGATATTCTGGGCAACTAAATGAGAAATGTAGTTAAACGAAGTTATTATTATTATTATTATTATTATATATATATTATTATTATTATGATTCATATTATATTATTACTATATTATCTATTATTATTATTATTATTATTATTATTTATTATATATTATATTATTATTATTTGTATTATTATAATTAATTATTATTTATT
>JABUQX010088763.1:0-22500 GCA_015478945.1 Trachelipus rathkii
CACATAGACACCTCACCATGTCGCATAGTCCGAGATCAAGACTATCAGTAAAAGTTCGATTCCATTTTAATCAATTATCACGAGGGAAAATGATAGCATAGTAAAATGAACTCAACCAACTAGATAAATCATACTTCATTAGTCTTATTGTATATATTAGGTACATGCATTAACAACAAGTAATAATATCGATAAAATTGCAAATATACTGCATGCAAAAGCGTAAACAAAGTGAATTAATTATAATGGCTGAATAAATACTGTAGTGTAGTGGGTCATATAAAATCTTAAGTTTTATTTTCCAGTAATATAGGGTACGATTATTCAAGTGATGCAACAAAAATAAATGGTTCAACTGGATTGAAAACCATAATATCTTCATTGTTAATTTAACTATAAGCGCCTGACATAAAAAAAGATTGCCGAGATACGCATGCTACAATAGTGAATTATCTATTATAAAACTGGATTCCTGCTAATTTTAAATTGTCAAATTTCAAAAAACCCTTTTGGCCGAGCCTGTATGACGAGCTTTTCAACCTGATGACAAACAAATTCTTCGGAAATCACACGCCAAGTACCCGAAAAGAACTTTTAAACCTAACGGTAATAAAATGGTTTTAACGAAAAAGTATGCTAATATAAACTGTCCCAAAGCAACTGTAATAAATAATATAATAATAATAATAATAATAAATAATAATAATAATAATAATAATAATATAAATAATAATAATAATAATAATATAATAATAAATCATAATAATAATAATCAATATAATAATAATCGTCAAAAGCCAAAAAGCTTATAAACTGTTCTGTAAATAACACTTTCAACTTGACCCTCTATCTTTTGCGGGCGGCGATGTTGGTGCTTTATCTCTTTTTCTTATAGTACAACGTGGCAGTTGGCAAGGTGCTTTCCGCAGGCGAACTTATACCTAGCATACGGCACCACTCTTTACGTGCCCTTGTAGGCCAGGGGGTGCTGTGTCCGTGCAACGAGTTTATTGATAATTGGTACTCCAGGGCTAGTCGCCTGCGGTGCTTCCTTCTATATTCCTGCCACCGTTCTGTTCTGATGGAGATTTTTCTCTTCCCCGATCTTTTTGTTGTTTTAAGTGCGTTGACTTTTAATCTCGGCGCTCAACTTCGAAAAACGCGTCTGTGCTCATCGCTTTGCGGTACTTTTCCGGGAGTTTAGTTTGGGAACTTTTGAGGCCGTTCTATATCGACGCCTGCCTCCTTGAAGTACGGCTCTGCCCGTGGCGGTGGTACAACCGGTAAAAAAAAAAAAAAAAAATTAATTTTTCCAAAAAATCCCTGTTAAAATCCTTATGTTCTGTTGGTCATTTGCCTCTTTTATATCTGTAAACAAATAGCATTAACACTCAAATGATGATAAGTTCCTTTAATAATAACCAATTGCAACGGCAGAGGATTATTTTTTCAGTAAATACCACCAATCCACCAAAATCTGATTATTAACAGAATGCGATTTTTGTAGACAAATAAGACTGGAAGGAAAGGATATAACTACATCAGAAAAATTAATTTATAATTGTATATAAGATAGATATTAATCAGAAGCGTAAACAATTATTACATGGTCAAAAATCAAAAAACAAGTTAATGCATTTTCGCCAATTGTGCGGCAATGTTTTTGTAAGATTGGGTAAATGTTCATCAATATTCAATATCGACATTAGATTTAGAAGTGATTATGACCGTGCTTTGGATGTTTATTTTCCTGCCCATATAATCTGTGTTAAGTATATATATATATATATTATATATATAATTATATATAGTAATAATATATATATATATATAATTAGTATATAAGTGAGTATATATATAGTACTATATGATTATTAATATAGTATGTATATATAGTATATATATTATATATGACTTTATATGATCATATAGATGTAATAATGTAAGTATTGATATAATATATATATATAAGTAGTATTATATATATATATATATATATTATTATTATATATAATATATATATACTATAGGCTATTTGTAAATAACGAGTGTCTGACGGTCCAGGAGACGAAGCTGCAATAAAAATCTAACCACATTTCTATGATTTTAGGAGAAATACATTCAGTAAATAACTTGGATTTTCAAAGGTATTAATTAATATTAGGCGAGAGGAGTGAAAAGAAATTGCTATATTTTCTTTGTGCTTGCATCACGCTATGGTCCATAATAAAATGATTAAGCTTAGCGCCTATTTTTCATTTAAAAATTGATGAATGTACATAAAGTTTGTAGAGACGCCAATGATTACTGATAAATTGATATTTTATATTTTTTAATATTTATTTTTGGAATACCGGGGGGCTGGGGCCTTCGGACGGCCCTCAATCTATATCATCCTCACGTCCCCTTGGCTAACGCGCGGGTGCCCCGCCGTGTATGCTCACGGGTCCGTGGTGGAGTTTTTTTTAAAATAAAAGTACTTCCCATAATTATAGTAATAATCGAAATTAAAAGAACAAAAAAAAAAAAAAGAACTTAGAAAAAAATCAAATTCATATATAAAGTTAAGACTAATAATAGATAATAATAATAATAATAATAATTAATAATAATAATTAATAATTAATAATAATAATAAATATTATACTTATAATTATAAGAGCAAAAATTATAATTTTGTAATAATAATAATAAATAATGTAAAAAGGTAAAATAATATAAAATGATAATAGAATCATAATAATAATAATAATAATAATAATAATAATATAATAATAATAATAATAATAATAATAATAAATAATAATAATAATAATAAGTAAATAATATAATAATATAATAATAATAATAATAAATAATAATAAATAATATTGTTATTCCTAATAATGTCATAATTACTAAGAAACATTTTATAATATTATAAGGAAAGATTAGTCCTACTATATATTAAAATCCATAGATTTATCATAAAATATGCTAATCTTTTTATTTTATTAAATTTATGTATTGATTGTCTTCTCAATAAAGAAAATACTCGAAATTCGTTGTTTTTCTTATCGAAAAATTTTTCCCTCTATAAACGGAGTTCATCATCTTATAAATGTCCATACTAAATATACTATATATATATATATCATTATATATATATATATATATATATATATATATATATTATATATATATATATATATATATATAATATTATATTATATATATATATATTATATATATATATATATATTCTTGAATCTTTTTAATTATTCTAATCTTGTCGTTTTATTAATGCAGAATTTTCGAATGATTTGAGGATTTTCGAAACACTTACATCTTAAGTTTTTAAAATAATAAGTACGAAACCATGTAATTGTACGGAAAATAACTACTGTCAACTGTACCTTGAAAAATTCCTTCACATGAAAAATGCGTTTCTTCCTATATTCTTGCCCCGTGAAAAGAACAGATGATGCTTATTTTTTTTGCCTAACGTACTCAAATTGGTGAGAAATTGGCAAAATTTTTGGCAACTACAAACCATTGCCATTTCTTGTGTTTTGCAGAATGTTTTCCCGTCCTAAACAGCTGCTTTTGTATGTTGTTCAGCACTGTTCAAATATTGTGATGTGTGCTTAGTGTTTTGTAATGAAGAAGAATATATTGTGTAAATTATACATACTATATACAGTATATTTATATATATATATAATATATATTATATATATATATTATATATATATTATATATATATATATATATATATATTATATATATATATATATATATATATATATATATTATATATATATATATATATATATATATATATTATTCTATTTCCAGGTTTATATTTCGAATTATAATATTGCTAATAACATAATAGCAGGACATTAATTATTATAACAAAGTATTTATGCTGTCAAGTTCTTTCATAATGCCACGTCCATGTAAAAATAGACCTAAACCTATTTTGTATGTGTGTGGAGAACTTAACATTTAAGAAGCACACAATGGTAGCTTGTCACTTTAGTTAGAAAGGTTATGAATTGGTATTGTTTGATGTAAAGTTGGTTCCTAGGAGTAGTCTGGTCTCCACATGAATGCCTCGCAATTCATGTTCCAGGAATCTGAGGAAACTGGTTAAAAGGAAACGTAGCCGTATAAAATTTGCTGTACCTATGATATGGCGTGAAGCCTACAAGTCACGTAATTGACTTGTTACTTCTGTTTGGCAATGTGCAGGGGCTTTCCCTTCAAATCAAACATTGTTATCGCTCGTATCAACTTACAACCCAGCAGTGAGCCCCACCTTCCTCATTCAGATAATCTTCCTGTACGCTATATCCTCCCGATGAATTTACTGTTGTTGCCTCGAGGATGATCCCTCCGATCAATGACAACAAGGTATCAGATCCTGGACTTTTGAACCATCACCATCTTATGACATGCTCACATCATAAAAGTCACACAGCAGCAGGAGCTTAACGATCTGGTACGAGATTTCCTTTAAAAAGCTCTCACAAGCACTCAGAATTGCTGACTTCTTGGCCTTAAAGGATGGAAATTATTTAGAGAAAGGTGTAAATCTTATTTCATTTAGAGGTAGAACAGCGACTGTTTTTGCAACTATTTGTGTCAGATAAGATGGCATTGTAAATATTGGCTGTGATGTGAATGGCTATTGGGACAGGCCATTGGGACATGAACATAAACCGAGCAAGAGGTAGCGCCTGTTTATGATTCCTCAAACGTAGTTTCTTCAAGGCAGTTGCTACTCCAATAGGCATCGTTTTTTTCCATCTGTTCCTGTAGCTATTCTAACAAATTCAAAGGAAATATTATGAAAGTTATGCAGTTTTCTAATAACTTAACCTAATTTGAGTGGCCCACACAATTCCCAAAATGGCACATCTGTTGGACCTGAAAGGTCATTAACTAGTCAAAAACATGCAATGCCAACGAGGGATTACACAAATTCTTCTGCCTCCTCTGGGAAACTTGACAGGGACCGCGGGAAAGAATAAAATTCACTAACAATTTGAAAAAGTGTCCTCAAAGAGCATGATTTCGAATACCTGGGAACCGACAAAAAACATATCACATGAATCACCTTGTGAAATCCGCAGTTTGTCTTTTCTTTCACCTTTTGCACATTAAACTTGTCTGATGAAAATGATTTGTAAAAGCTCTTTGACAAAACGGGCAGGTGTGGGCAATTCCTTGCCCTTTTCTCACGGAACCAAATTCCAACAGAATTTTAAGTGAGGCAAAGAGTCAAATAAAGGGTTTTTATTTAGCTCCCAAAATTAAAGCAGTCTTGCCGAGATAGAGAGTTCCGACAATGGAAACTGCCCAGAAGGACAAAATGAGGCCCTGGTTAGCATTCCAAATCAGTGGGTGCTCAGGTTTTCCTTGGAAATTGAGAAAACACTGAAAACTATGAAAATATCTTTGGTACGAGTCACATGGTGGGATTGCTTTCGGTGAATTTAGGTTGTAATACGTCCTATAAAACTATACTTATGGCTCCACATCTGGACTTTATGTCCCCAAGAACCTTGGAGCATTTGGTGATGAGCAAATGGTGAAAGGGTTTTCACACAGGATATCTTTAATGTTTGGAAAGCGTTTCAAGTGGGCGATTGGGAATTGAAAGGGGTATGTCTTGCCCCTGAATATTCCCTGTCTCTTAGTCAAGGGACACACCTACCCGGCTCAGATGCCTACAAGAGGACAACGACCCAACAAAAATATTTTATTGTGTGCTTGCTATAATAATCAAGACACTTACAATTCACTATGTAACTCAATATGTATAAATATCGAAGTATTGTCTATACAAAAAAACTGGTACGGGAATGGAGCTTTTTTTTTGTTTTCATAAAATTCAATTTGTTATTAAAGATGCCGCCTTCTAAGTGGTTTCGTATGTTATACAGAATCACATATTTTCATGTAAAACGGAAGAAAAATTCAAAATTGTTGTTGTGCAGCGAATTAATTAGCTTCCGACGAACCTTCTTTATTAACCCATACTATAACAAAAACCGTCGTAGCTTTGTGTTTTTTCCTAGCGATACTTGCCTGGAAAAATGTTCCGCTTAGGTGATAACGGTATACTAGGCGGCGGTAGTGCCCCCCTCCACGCCCAACCCGGCCGCGCCCCCCCGCCCACCCTAGCTGCATGTCCATTATTGTAATAATGTACATATATATATTGATAATACGTATAATGATAATCTATATCAGTTAATAGTATATCTAATATCATATATCATATTATATATATATATATTATATATATATATATATATATATGATATATAATATTATATATATAGTATATATATATAATATATATATTATATATATATATATATAATATTATATATATATATATATATACTATAAGTAGTGTTTGAAGCCAATTATTTAATTATTTTATACCCAGCCAAGTCACGGGTCCGGTTTCTGAATTATACGGGGGTAGACCACCCGTTAGAAAAATAGTGCGTGTGGCTATGCAATATTGTATTATTGGAGTTTCCTTTGGATTTACTAAACTTTTGTCTTATTAAAAATATTTCTGGGGGAAAAAAAAATTTTGGATAAGTCGCATTTTAGCAGATTCTGCGTGATTGTCAATTTTTGGGAAAGGTCTAAGCTGAGTATTACTTCTATGTACAATGTTCGATAACTGTAAATTTTGACATTTTCAATAAGTTTCATTGAAATCAGCGAAATGATCCAATATTTTGCGGGGGCTGATCCCAGTTTTCAGGCCCCCACCTTACCAATGGATATATAAAAATCGAATTTTCAGCCGGCTCTATCTACGACTATATAAACACCCCAAAATGTAGCTTTTTTTGTCCTCTCTACAACGTTGTTTTCCGGGGTGTTTTTTCTGGTGACCTGTAGTTCATAGATTCAGAACTTTTTCAATTTTTCAAAATGCCATGTTTTTGACTATTTTTCATATCCAACCTTTCCAGATTTTTTTGGGAAATGACTTCAAACTTGACAAATATCGCATAGTGGTTCGCATTTCACCTTTAACAGTAATTACGTATTACATTTTCGAATTTTTTTAGTTTTGTGCTCAGCGTTGTCCAATTTTTCCAACCCCCATGTTTTTTTTTGAATTTGGAAAAGTGAAAATCTGAACACACCACCTTATTTTCTTTTCTTTCTCACCCATTTCCCCGGAATTTCAACATCAAAATTTTCAGGGATTGTTATAGTCGGGGAAGAACGGCCCATCTTTTTTTTTACACACTTCAGCACTCAATTCTTTTTGTATATGCAATTAGGTTTTTGGATTTGGTTTTCTTGGAACAATCTCTCTACACAAAAAAAACACGCTTTTACTCGGGAAAATTTTTTAAAAACTTTTTCTATTTTATATACCAAAATATTATCTAAGTAAAAAAGATGCCATCTTGGGCCCGGACTATACAAGCCCTTGGAAAATTTTTTTGATTTGGGGGTTTTGATGGGGATGGGGTTTTTTACGCCACAAAAATATTTGTCAATCTTTTCACTTTTTCAAAATTTTTGAGAACACACAACCACAACATGGGTTTTGGAAATTGGACACAAGGCTTGGAGCACAAATATAAAAATTTCGCAAATTGGTATCAGTTGCATATTGTAGGATATGGACCCCATTCTATTTGCTATCATTTCAAGTTGTAAGTCCATTTCCCGCAAAAAATCTGAAGAGTGAAATAATGAAAAATAGTCAAAACAATGGGATTTTGAAGAATTTGAAAATTCTGAAGTTATTGACTACAGTCCACAGAAAACACCGGGGAAACAACAAACGTTTTTAGAGCCGCAAAAAGGCTACATTTTGGTGTTTTATATAATCAAAATCGGCTGAAATTCCGAATTTTTATGTCCATTTTTAGGTGGGGCTGAAAACTGGGATCAGCCCCAGCAAATTATTGGACATTGCCCTTCATTAATATCAAGGAAAGGCGCTAGGATTTATAATATTCATTTTAAGCCAGATTACTACAAAGTACTCTTCGGATTTACATTTTGCACCTTCTCCCTATTGTGAACTAGGGATGCCGCAAGAGGCCGATATATGTCGATTTGATATTTTTTGTTCGATAGTATCCGAAAAAATCGGTGACATTTTTCAGCCAATATATCGATATATCAATATTTTATCCTCAGTATCGAATCAACGATTTTTTTTCACTTCTAGAAATTTTGAGCAGTTTTCTTTTTTCATTAAAATAACATTTAAGCAAAAAATTGTGTGTTATTTTTCAGGCGCCTTTGGATGATGGGTACATTTTGTCTGACTCAGGAGTAGTAGGGAAGGAGGTTAGATAATTATACAAGAGAAGAAGTAGATGCCTATCGGGGAAGAACAATTTTCATGAAATATACCTATTGCGTATTTTACATTTCAAATTAGATATTTATAGAAAAAGTAATGAAAGCTATCCTATATAATACAGGAACACTACTATTTTTTGATATTCAGGTTAAATCTTGTTAATCAAATTTTAATTTAATCTGAAATTAGTAACATGTATTAAGTTTTATAATTTTGGTAAGATTTTCCACTTTACTTCGAAAGCTTTCTCCCATGTAAAATCACCTCCACTCTATTCAGGGCCACTGGTTAGTGTTTACTTTAAAAAGGTTATATATATATTATATATATATATGTATATATATATATATATAGTGATAGTTATATTTATATAATATTATATATATATATATATATATATATATTATAATATAAATATAATATTATATAATATATATATATATATTAGTATATATATATATATATATATATATATTATATATATATATATATATATATACTATATAATTATATATTAGTGAGGGACGATTCAAAATTTCAGCCGATATCACTGATTCCGATACCCGATACCAGTCAAAAGGTGCCTGATTCCGTTCCCGATTTCCGATTTCCGATTCCAATTCTTTATAATATATATATTATATATTATATATATATATATATATATATATTATATATATATATATATATATATATATTATAATATATCTATATATATAATTATATAATATATATTATATAGTATATATATATTATGGCCTAATTTTGCTAAAATCAACCTAATTTTTAGATTATTTAAAGAACCTTTATAAATTACTGTTATAGAATTCTCTTATATTTTATCTTTTGCTAAAGAAATAATTAGTTAATTTACCTTTTATTTATTTAACCACTGAAAAATACTAGCAATTTTAAAAAATTTACAATAAATGAACAATTTTGCATTTTTTTGGTTTAAAAAAAATTCCATTCTTTAATTTAACTAAGAAGTAACGATCTTGAAGCAAAATTTACATTAGTTGATTTTAGTCAAAGCATGACTCTTAAATTGTAGTGCAAAAAACATTAACATTTCTTGCCGTTTCTGAGTGCATCCGATTTTTTTAGGAGAATAAATTGATCCTCCATCTGAAGAGTCTTTCACTTTCCACGGAAAAAGGGGGGCGAGCTTAAATAATTTTCTAGCAAGGACACCCAAATGCTGAAAAGGTACCTTTATTCGGTGACCACCTTTTGTAAGGGACTTTCTGAATTTTTAATAAGTTTCAATATTTTTTATATTGGCTGATTTCCACCTTTTATAATATTTTCAATTTTTTTCAATATATGTGGTCTTTCTCCCGTAGGAATGAGTTTCTTTGCTGTTTTTAAAGTCTTTTTCTCTTTAAATTCCGAAAAACAGCTTTAAAAACTGAAGTTAAAGTATCACTTTTTTCGCCCTATTCTTTTGATAAATGAGAAGAATCTGAAGATTGGTTTTAAAAGTAGTGGGAACTGTTTTCCTTTCCTTTTTATACAATAATAAATCTTCGCACATCCATTGCTTAAGATATCTTCCACTTTTTTATTGTTATATTCTCATTCAGGATGTAGTTTTAAGACTGGATCAAGATAGGTTACAAGCCACAAGATTCTTTTCGTAAGTAAATGCTGAATTCTATTTTTCTGAATTTTTTTCTCCATGCTGATACTGTACGTCCTTCAAATAGTTTTCTTTGTTTTGTGACTCTTTCAAAAAAACTGGCCAAATCACTTTCATATTTTGGGATTATTGCTGATGTCATTGATCCTTGTGGCTCAATAAATTTGTACAATCAACAAAATTTCTTTTTTAGCAATTTTTCAAGAACTTTCCGTTGTTTCTAAGCATGCAGGTTTTGAATGATCACTGCAACCTGAAATGAGAGCCGTCTTTTGGTTCATAAAAATTTTGAAAGCATATGATACTGGGCTATTTACATCTGGTTTGTACATCCTGAATAAATCCTGTGCTGGGTGGTAAATTAACTCTAGTTTGATATTCTTCATACTTGGCAATAGCTTGAGGCGAGTGATTAAAATGAACTACGATTTGTTTGCATATGGATAAATTTTTTTTCACGTCTCTTTGTTTAAATATGGCATCATTGAAGACTAGTGTCAAGAGTGATAAATAAGCAAGGTAATTCCTGGAACCCTGTTGTGTAACTTCTGCAGCCATATTAGGTGCGTTATTCCCCTTACTATAACATGAAATTTTATTAGCAGGAATATTGAATTCTTCCATAACCTTTTGAAGACAATCACGTATATTAGATGCTGTGTGGAGATACTGAAAAGGTGAAACTCGAAGGATAGCACTTATATTCAATATAGCTCCAATTTTTACAAGCCTACAAGGCAAATTTTTCACTGCTCACTTACGAGTTCAAACAGGTATATAATTATCAAAACATATTACATACATGACTAACGAAACATTGCAAATGTCTGCCTGCACCATGACTTGTATGAAATCTAACTGTCTAACATGATATCTTTAGGATCTACGTAGAAGATGCGCCGCCAAATCCAGTTTTCTTTAATTAATAGAATTGAGGAAGAACTGAAATTAAAAAAATCAATATGGAAGACTTCGAAATATTGTCTTTGAAATATCACAAAGATCGAATAAAAATTATTTTCAGATTGTATACCAAAGAATCGTCAAAGAACGGTACAATTTTGCCGATTCCGATTCCTGAAAACAGCCGATTCCTCCGATTCCGATGCCGATTTCGATTAATCGTCCCATCACTTAATATATATATATATATATAATATATATATATATATTACTATATATTTAATATCTATATATTATATTATATATATATATATATATATATATCTAGTTATATATATATATATATATTATATATATACTATGATATATAATATATATATAATATTATTATATATATATATATATATATATATATATATATATATCCAGCCTCCCGAAAGCATCATGCATGTAACTAAAAAATTACAACAGCTACGGAAAAAAATAACATTTTTTGATTTTAGCAAGCATTTCATCGATGAAACTTTAAAAAAAAAATTATTTTAATCTAAATTTATTAATAACACATTAAATACTAGTATAATCTTTGATCTGGCAAGCGTACGGTGTGATTGACCTTGAATTCCTGCATTACTTCCAAGAGAAGCAAGTTACGCAAATAGTATTTTAATTTTACGCTTTGGAGAAAAGGTTATTTTTTCTTTTTGTATCCTTATTAGGGGTTCGAGGCGAGCCTACCGGGGGACGACGAGGGGGACGAAGTCCCCCGTCGTACCCCGGTAGGCCGGAGACACCCCGACGTCTGTCCATCAATTCTTGTTTCCCCGTGGACTATCCCTTTTAGTTAAAAAAGAAAAAAAATCAATCATTTTGGCACCTTTGCGTCGCTCCTCGGTGACTTCGAGCTTTTCTTGGTATATTTCTCAGAAAACGCGTAATATCATACAAGTTTTCCTACATTTTTTTAACTATTTTTTAATTTTTCAAAAGCGTTATTTTTTTTTTTTTTAAAATTTTTTGGATAAAAATGTCCTCGCTGATTAATAAATGTCATTTAATTTTTCCTGTAGGCTGTTATCAGTTTTTTAGTTAAATGCATGATGCTTTTCGGGAGGCTGACCATATATATTATATATATATATATATATATATATATATATATATATTATATATATATATATATATATAATATTATATATATATATATATATATATATTATATATATAATAAAAATAATTTTTATAAACTATATATATATATATATAACTTTTTGCCAAATAGGTTATAGTTACTTAACGTCTACACGCTTATAGTGGTTAAATTTAGGTAATGTATGTATTCTATTCTGAAAGTTATACTAAATATAAATAAACATTTTTAAGGTGAATAACTTTGTCCATGGTTAAAATTACTTAACGGCTACACGCTAATAGGGTAAATTAGTAAATGTAGTTAGTGTATATCAAATAAAAGTACAAATAAAGATAAACATTTTTAGAGGTGAAGCTAAAAATTTTCAAAAGTACTTAATTCTTTTTTGTATCATCTTTCGAACTACTTTCTGATTGCGTAATTGATACGGTCATAAATTTGGGGGAATGGGCCGAGCAAAGTGTCTTTCACCCTTAAATCTAGCCCCTTCCCACAAATTTCACCAACGTCTCCGTTATATTCCCCCGATATTCTCTTTTCAATATTTTAAGAAAATTATATTATATGGGCAACTAAACCTTTTTACATACGTTATGAAAATAAAATAAAAATAAGATATGTATTTGTTTTTCAAATATTATTGTAATTTTTTATCAGATGTGTACATAAGTAGCGTTTTAAAGTTAGCAAACATTAGTAGAAACGTTCTAGGGTTGAAATTAAATTTTTTTTTCATAGGGTTCACCTGACCTGACTTGAGCTGACCTCACTTGACCTAACCTAACCTAATTTGACCCCTAGAACATAGAAAAAAATAGGAAAAAATTTAATTTCACCCCTAGAATATCTATTTACGTATCATAGAGGCTACCTGTGAAAAAAAAATTTGATCCGATCTTCCGTTCCATGTAGCCGTTAAGTACCTTTGTACTAGGACAAAGCTACTTAACGGCTACACGGAACGGGAGTTTGGATGAAAATTTTCTTTTCACAGATAGACTCTATGATACATAAATAGATGGTCTAGGGGTGAAATGAAATTTTTTCTATTTTTTTTTAGGCTAGGTTAGGTTAGGTTTGGTCAGGTTAGGTCAGTTCAGGTCAGGTCAGGTCACCCCTAGGAAAAAAAATCTCATTTCACCCTAGAACATCTATTTATGTATCATCATGAATTTTTTTTGTTTGATCGACCTCCGCTCTGTGTTAGCCTTTTAAATAATTTGTACATATATATATATATATATAATATATATATAATATATATATAATTTATTATATATATAGTATATATATATATATAGTATACTATTTATATACTATATCAGTGGCGTACCTGGAAGAATACACTTGGGTAGCAGGGTTTATATGTATATTATATATATAGACTTATATATATATTATATATATATATTATATAGTATACTATATTATACTATATTATATATATATATATATATATATATATATATATATATATAATATATATATATATATATTATATATTATATATAGCTAACGAAAACATCGAAAACAAATTTTAATAATTATAATACGTACCTCTTTATTATTTGTATGAAAAGTTTGTTTACATTATATTTACCAAATAGGACTTAATTATAAGCACATTATCATATTGAGTAATTTTCCTCTTAGGCATACCATTTTTGCTAAACATAAGCTGTGGTTTTAATAGATAAGTTTTAAAGCGTTTTTTCTTTAATTATAAAATCTACACCTACTCCATTTTGCATTATTTCATTTATTTTATGTATATAATCCCTAATACCACCTTAAATAAAAGTTATTATAAGATGTAATATTCAATATCAGAAATAATCAGACAGCTCACATTCGATACAAAGATTTCAAACAAACTACCACACAGCCGCACAACCTTGTCGTACTTTTTCACAGCATTTCGTACATATTGTACGGAACAAGAACGAAACGTTTCCATACTCACTTTTTCGATTATAGGTAAGACAGACAACGCGTTCCCTTAAACCAACTTGATATAAAAAATGCGTCATTCGTCCGTCCGTCGCAATAGAATTTACTTGTAGGATCAGAGTTAGGAGCGCCAGAATTCTAAATGAATTCAATTATTTATTATATCTATTATTATTGTGGTTGTTTATCTTTTAATCTATGATGCAAAATAGCTTTTTTTTACTTTTATATAAATTTTAAATAATTTAGTATACTTTACCATTTAATTTTCAATTTATTACAATCCCTAAAAATATTGGTCGGAGCTACCTTGCCGGCCTACCCTATGGTATACCCTGATAATATTATGTATTATATATATATATACTATATATATATACCCTTTATATATATATATATATATTATATATATACTTATATATATATTATTATATATATATATATATTTATACTATATATATTATATATAATATATAAAATATAATATATATATATATTAATATATAAAGTTATTATTTTTTCTTAAAATCGATATATCGAAATTTTTTAACCGATAGTATTAAGGACAATTTGGTATTTTTTTATATATATCGGTAATGGATAATTCCACGCACTCCATCACAACAGCTGATTTAATTGTTTGTAAACAAAAGTAAACCTAAGTTAGAAATCAGCTAATTAATGCCACTTATATTAATTGTGTCTAAAGTGTATTTATACTGTGAGTTGAGCGGAGAGCCTCTATAGTGATAAGGGAGGGAAAATGTATGTGATGTGTGTGTATAGAGAGCCTTTTGTCATAGATAATGGAGTGTTGTGTGTCAATGTGTGAGGTGTTGTGAAAGATAAGGTATATTTGATGGTGGTGTATAGTGTATGTATTGTAGGATAATTAAATTAAGATGTGAACCAGTTTGATTTTATAGTAGTGAGAAAGTATTTTAGCTGCATTGGGTGAGAGTTTTGTCATGGAGTAAACTCTGAGATTTGAGGTGTGGTTCAGTGTTGTGTATAGAATCGTTTGTTAATTCCTAATGTTTAAGTGTCGATATTAGGTGAGTGTATTTGGTGGTGGATGTGTTGATAAGTGTGGTGTCGTTGGGTTTATAGTTTCTGATTGTAGATAGATTGGTGATGGTTGGTGTGTGTTTGTGGATGAGTTATAGTCTGTGGTTGTTAAAGTGACATGATGAATGTGATTTCTTGTGGCCGAATAGTCGCTTAGAGTGTGTGGTTTTTTGTTGAATGCATGATAGTGTAGTATTAGTTGTGGTTGATGTGTGTGTTTGAGTTGTTTAGTTTGTGATTTGAGGTTGGTAATTGCAGGTTGTGGTTATGTGTAGGTTTGTTGGGATTTGTCGGTTGTTGTGGTTAGGGTTATTGGATTGGTAGTGTTGAGTGGGTTGTGTTTTTTTAGTTGTGTTTAGGGCGTGTGTGTTATAGTTGTGTAGGGCTGGTGGTTGTTGGAGTGTCTGTTGGTGGGTTGGGTTTATTGTTGGAGGAGTGTATTATGAGGTATGGGTAGGTAGGTGTGAGGTTGTGGTGGGGTCGTTATGTAGGGTTAGGGATTGTTGTATTGTTATGATGGTTATATTTGTATTTATTTATGTAGGTAGTTTTGTGAGTGATGTATTGTAGTAGTAGGTATACGTGAGTGTGTATTATAGGGGGATGTTTGGTATTTATGTGTGTGTTTTATTTTATTGTTTGGTGGTTTGTGTTTGTCTTGTGGTTGTGTTAGTGTGTTGTGGTTTTGTGTTGTGTAGTGTTTGGGGGGGTTTTGAGGTTTTTGTTGAGTTATGTGGTGTTGGTGTATTGGTTGTGTGTGTGCTTGAGTTATTGCTGTTGGTTGGTGGATTTGTATGAGTAGGTGATATTTGGTGTAGGTGTTTGTTTGGTAGGTTTGGTTATACACATACAATATAATATATAATATCATATAACTATATATATATATATACCTATATATAATATATATATATATATATTACCTACTTATATATATATATATATATTATATATACAAAAGAAGACAAAACAGAAACATTTGTACGGATAATTAAATGATTAATAATTTAAAAAAAAATTATTTTATTAAAACACATAGAATATCAAATACAATATCCAATGATGGAAAATTCACAATAAATAGAGAGTTTGCAAAATTGATTTATTAAAAAGTAATTTCGCTTGGTTCAAAGGCCAAATTAATCACTACTGTTTGGAATAAAAAATAATAAATTGTCAAACACAAATTTCTGTGTACACTTATCATACCCAGCCTGGCGGTTTAACCTGTGCGTCTTCCATAGTAAAAAACTCTCGTCAAGTCAATGATCCTTCGGCAGAGTACTGAAAGAGCGCTTTACTGTACTGGTGGTGCATGGTTGGGCTAGTAGTATCATCAAAGCCTTTTTCGTCGACGGAAAGAAAGGTTCAGTCTCCTTTTAAGACTTGAGAACAGCCCAGATCTTCTCAGTTTCTTGTCCTTCCAGTTTCTTGTCCTTCCAAATTTTGCACCAAAAGTTCTAGTTCTTCTTCTATACCTTCTAAGTGGTAAAATTATAAAATGAAGCTGTCTTTTCCTTTAACTCATCGATTGTTATGAGTAGCAAGTGAAAAGGATGTAGATATGTCAATGCATAAGCAGGTGTATTTTTAGTAGAAAACTGTAATTCCAAAGAAGAGGTTATAGAATCCAGATCGGAATTATTAAGGATCTTCTCGAACTTTCCGTGGGATTTGTTGGCTGGTGGTTGCGGGCGGTGCTGCTGCTAACACACCGTGGTAATTCAGATCAAGTCCCAGTTGCCGTACGATTTGATTGGGTTTTTTTAACACTCTCCTTCGGCTGATTTTTTTCTTCTCTTTCGATGGATCCTCAACCCTTTCCACAATGTGTTGAATGTGCTGCGAGATTTTGACGATATCCAAGGTCTTGAATTGGAGAGCATTTACAACTGGCTCTAACATCCCAGAGTACTTCGTGATCAATATCATAGCCATGATGAATGACGACTTACATGTCGCTAAATGCAACTGAAAAGCGCTTTTTTTGTGGCGGTATTTCCTTCAATGAAAAGGGTTTCTAATGCTTGCATCATTGGTACAAAGTGCTCCTAAAACGACTCGGACAGCTGATGCACTTGTGTTGTTCAGACATCTGGTCTGGCAATACCGGCGCTTGAAGGATGTCTTGGCATTTAAATTTTCCTTCTCAACGACCGACTCGCGAAAAACGTAATAATGTCCTTTATAGGTCCCACAGTATTGCGGATTTCAGATATCTGGTATTCGTGGTTCAAATCATTTTAACTACTAGACTTAGTTTGTGTGAAGGAGCAATGAAGAACAATGCTTTTTTATACTTTTTTCGCAATATTGCTTGAACATCTCCTTCTTTACCAGCCATCGAAATTCAAAACCCAAGCCCACGCATTTCTTGGAGATTCAGCTCCTTCGGTCCGTGAAAAATCGTCAATGGCTTTCGCAATGGTTTTTGCGTAAAGCGCTTTCAGTTCTACAAAGCCAATGAATTCCTTTTTGAATTCATCGGACTCTTTGTTCGAAATAGCGCAAACCCTATGGATAATTGTTCCTTTCCAGAAATATCAGCGGTTTCATCTGCTAGTAAGCTATACGCGCACACTTCCCTTTACCTTATTAAACGATGTTTTCCTTTATAGTAGTACCGCATAGAGAATGATCTCATTCTGAATCTGAAATGATTGGTATGTGGCCAATTTTTCTTCCTTTTCAAAATGGTTTTTCAATGATTGATCTCCGGCATCTATTCGTAGTGGCACAAATCTTGCCAACACTCCCTCATTATGGATGCTTTCCCCGAAGTGGTGAAATCGTGCCGTACCAGAAAATGTCCACATAAATTATTGAAGGGATAATATTTTTTTATTTTCTTCTATGATTTTCTTAGAATGCTGGTTAATTTGGATGTCTACCGGCAAGTCCTGTAGGAACAATCTTGCAGCTTCAACAGCAGTTTTATGCCACTCTGTGTTGTATGCTCCTTACAAACCGCCATGAACATCTTTTATATTTAGTGAAAGGTCTTTTTATTAAAGAGCCTAGGACCCCTCTGGACCGAACTTTTATTTGGTGGAAATAAAATACAAAACTTGCAATATATATATATATATATATAATATATATATATATATATATTATATATATAAATATAATATATATATATATTATATTATAGATATATATATATATAAATAGTTATATTAATATATTATATATAATATATATATACTATATATTAGTATATAATATACATAATATATATATATATATATATAATATATAGTATATATTATAATATATTATATATATATTATAAGTATATAGGTATATATATATATTGATAATATATATATATATAGGTATAGTTTATATTATATATATATAGTATATATTATTACTATATACTATATATACTATATATATATTAGGATGAAAAGAGCACCAAGGCTCCAGAATAGGCATTTGGAAAATCTTATTGAATTTTATTTGCATAACGTTTCGGAAAGCTATTCAGTTTCCATCAATCAGGCTGCGAGTATCAATAAAAAATAAAAATAAACAAGATACAAACAAATAAAAATAAAATAAAACTATAGACTAATGGACAACAACATGAGAAGGTTATATATAAATTAATGTTTGGGATAGAGCCAAAACTTACTTTTCGTTATTAAAAGATAGTATACAATTAATCAATTATCAGCTAACTTAATAACATTTAATTTCATATTTAACAAAGCGGAACCGGAACTCAAATCTTCAAAAGGTAGCCTAGGAGCCAAAGTTTTAACGAAGATTAACAAATAGCAATGTAGAATATAAATGAACATAATTTGAGCAAGTGGGTAACTTAATTAAAAACATAAAAACCAATGACATTTTGAGGAGCAGTGTAAAGAAACTTATACGCAAGAATAGAACCATTGCAAGGATCAAATAGCGAAAATCATCATCAGCTTTCGTGACAACAAGACTGGTGCATAATTAGCACAAACTTTAGCAGGCCGCTTCACTGTTTAAGAAGGTTTAATTTCTTGCGTATGTGGAGCGGATTCCAAGAAGGTGTAGTTTGGTTTGTGTGGTTGTTTGTGATAGTATAGAAAAATTTGTGAAATTAAAGGGATGATCATGTGAGTGTGCGTGATCACGTATAGATGAATGTGACGAGTTATTAAGTAGTGAATTTGTGCGTGTGGAAACGCCTCTATGCTCATCCACTCTGACAGTGAGTTGGCGCAGAGTGCTACCAACATAGGAGGCATCGCAGCCGCCACAATTAAATTTGTAAATGACAGAGGCTTGGAGAGCAATAGGGTTTTTTTTCCTTGTGGTTGCAAAATGACGATATTTTATGTGCGGGACTGAAAATTAATTTGGTATATCAAAGTTGAGGGAAAGTTATTGGAAAGAAAATGAGAAAGATCCTAGAAAGTTTTTAATGTGAATGTGGTTCGTAATGAACAGTAAAGAAAGAGAATTTTAGCTTAGGAGCTGTGGCTGTAGGAGGAGAGGGAGGGTCAAATTTCGAAGCCAAAAAATTATTAATGTATTTATAAACTAAAGAATGGGGGAAAAATTTGATCCAAAAAAGTTTAATAAAAAGCGAAATTCATTGTGCATTAGGGTGTACGTGGATGTTAGGTGGAAAGCTCTGAATAGTAAAGTTTTGATACTATTGCATTTAAATGATAGAGGAACGTGGCTAAAAAAGTTTAAACCTAAGCCAGTGAAGGTTTTCTTTCTAAATATAGATGTGGTAAAATCTGTAGTTGTTTTCTTAATAAGTAAGTCTAAAAACGGAAGTGAGTTGTCAACTTCGTCTTCTCGGGTGAACGTAATGTTGGATAACTGGGAATTTATATATGTAAAAAAGTTGGGAATCATATTTTTGTCCGTAAATAACAAAAAAGTGTCATCCATAAATCTCTTGTAAAAAGTTGGTTTAAATGAAGGGGGACATTTGTTTAACCATAATTGTTCATAATGAATGAGGTAAGCATTTGCCAGGATGGCACTTAAGTGCCATCCTGTAAATATATACAATATATATTTATATATATATATATATATTATATATTATATATATATATATAGTATATATAATATATATATATATATATATATTATATATATATATATATATATATATATATATAAATTAGATCACAACCCCCAGGAAGGACTTTCGTCCTGTCGTGGACCTTTCGAGAACGAGGTCCTTGGAAAGCAAGGGACCTAACGGGTACATCTGCTTGACTGGCCAGGCCTTATCACGCGATGCCGGATTAATTCCCATACTATATTAATTATTAATCATTAATGTAAAGCCACACCCAAATGTACTCAGGTTAACCATCTGAGTGGGACGGAAGCTAGGGGTTAATAGAGAATAGTCTCACATTTCTTTCGCTCAAGGCCCATCTGAACCTTGGGCCCCTTCGCTTGCTAGGCGAGTGCTCTAACGGCTGGTTAACATTAGCTCTCATATATAATAAATAAGTAAATATATATATATGTATATATATATAATATATATATATATATATATATATATCTATATATAAAATTATATATATTATTATATATATATATATATTTATATATATATATTCATATATATATATAATATATGATATATATTATAGATAGATAAAATAACTAATTGAGTGATTCTTCACTTACCAGGATTAGATTCCGGGCCCTCGCGAACGGTATGCCAAGCGTGTTACCACTCGACCAAACGATAAGCTAAAAAGATACGTGACTTAAACCTATGAAAGAGTGCTCTAAATTCAATAGGAATAAGGACCGCCTATGGCAGGACAGATACATCAATAGATCACGGAGGGGTGAGAAGGGTAGTTTGATTTACTTGATTTACTGATTTACTGGTTAACGGGGTTAGGGTACATGACATTTTTTCTAAAAAATATGACTATAATCAATAGATCAATAGATCAATAGATCAATAGATCACGGAAGGGGTGAGAAGGGCAGTTTGATTTACTGATTTACTGATTTACTGCTTTAGGGTATGTAAAAGATAACAATTTTATTAAAAAATATGACTTGCATCAATAGATCAAGAGATCAATAGATCAATAGATCAATAGCTCAATAGATCAATAGATCAATAGATCAATAGATCATAGCGGGGTAGGAGGGTGATGGGGAGGTTAATTTGATTTACTGATTTACTGATTTTGGGTATGTAAAACATAACAATTTTAATAAAAAATATGACGAATCAATAGATCTATAGATCAATAGATCAGTAGATCAATAGATCGATAGATCACGGATGGACAGTGGGTGGGGTGGGCACCCAATGGGGTTTGCGGTACTGCTTTACTGCTTTAGGGTCAACAAAAATGTGCTTCTATTAAAAAAAATTGACAACTTTTCCTCGGAAAACAAAATGTTTTTCAAAAACTTTAATAATGAAACCCGTTTTCTATAAATAAAATATAAGAATCTATGTATACAAACTCTACCTACATACATCTTTGTACACTGGCTCGAAAAAGTAAGTTGAGACGCAAGTTTTGACTCGAGCACCTTCAGCGCTATAACCGCTTTTTGGGTCCTTACCATTTCTGATTCATATGGAATCATCGTTTGTCATTCTGGGAACCCATTAAGTGGGTTCTCAGAACTACATTTTGCGAGTAACTGTTAAAACATAATATAAACACCTACATACCGTTTGGGAACACCGATACATCCATATGAGACTCTTCTTTTTCATCTATATATTATATATATTATATATAATATATATATATATATATATATATATATATATATATATATATATATATATATATATAATATATATATTATATATATATACATATAGCATAATATATATATATATATAGATATATATATATATTATATATATATATAATAATTATTATATATATATATATATTATATATATATATATATATATAATATATATATAGTATTATATATATATATATATATATATTATATTAAGATAAGAGAGAATAAATGACACTTAGTCGGTTGTTGTTGTTGTTGTTGTTGTTGTTGTTGTTGTTGTTGTTGTTGTTTGTCTTGTTGGTGATGGCGTTGTTGGTGGTAGTGTTGTGGTTAATCGACATTTGTTGTTGGTGAAGTTGGCGGGTAAGTGTTATTGCTATTGGTGGTTGTGTTGATCGGTATCGCATTGTTGTTTGGTGGGTGATGTTGTTAGGGTTATATATATATATATATATATATATATATATATATATATATATATATATATATATATATATATATATATATATATATATATATATATATATATATATATACCGTGTTTGATAAATAAAAAAAGAATGGACATAAAGACGTAAAGACGTAAAGACGTAAAGACGTATCGCACAGAGGGTGGGATGGGGTATTCTGGGGAACTTGCGCAACGTCTTTACGTCCTTAGGGGTA
>JABUQX010088763.1:27500-30261 GCA_015478945.1 Trachelipus rathkii
ATATATATATATATATATATATATATATATATATATATATATATACTATATAGTATCATATATATATATATATATATATATATATATTATATATATATAGTAATAATAATAATAATCTCAACTGATGGGCGAATCGAGAAGGATTCCGATTCGGATTCGGATTCGAAGGTGCCGGATTCGGATTCTAAGATTTTTACACATACGAATTCGGATTCGGAGCTCGATTCGAATCCCGGATTCTCACATGCGAGTCTATTTCTTGTTTCTACAGGATGTCAAAAAAAAATCATCAAATAAAAACAAAAACAAAAAACGAAAACTTAGAATAAAATTGCATAACCATTTAGGAGCCAATCATAGGAGTGCTGTAAGAGCAAATCAAGATGCATACTTCTATTATTATGTTGCTAATAATAAACGCCATAGGAGAAATAGATTTACTCCTGAAACATTGGAAAAACTAATTTTTACTAGATGTTAATATGTTTAAAAAATTAATTTTCCATTTTTTTAATAGGACTGTTTTTATGTTAATATTAAGTAGTTTAATATATATTATATATATAATATATATATATATATATATATATATATATTATATATATATATTATATTTAATATATAATATATTTATATATATATATAATATATATATACTATATATATATATATATATATATATAAATATATATAATATATATATATATATATATATTATAATATATATTTATATATATACATATATTATATATATATTATTATATTATATATAATATAATAATAATATATATATATAAATATATATATATATATTATAATATATATATAGTTATATATATACTATTATATATATATATATATATATATATATATATATATATATATATATAATAGTATATAATATAATATATATATATATATATAATATATATATATATCCTCTTTGTGTGAGAAACACAATTACCCAAACAGTTTCCGAAATTTAAAAGTAGATATATAGTCTACTTCATATATTATACTAACTATATGATATTTATATATAAAAAATAATTAATAATTATATATATATTATAATATATTATATATATATATATATATATATATTATATAATATATATTATATTATATATTATATAAATACATAATAATATTATATATATATATATATATATATTTGAAATTACCTATATATATAGAAATATATAAAAAATATATTTAGTCTAAAATGTATATATCATATATATTAGTGATGCAGGTAACATCCGCATCCCCCGCATCCACACATTAATTAAAGATGCCGTCATGCGCACTGTTGCCCTGCGGATGTTGCGTGGATATTTTATTGTCAATATTGGATTACAGAATTTTAATAATAAAAACACAAAGATGAATCTGAATGCAAACTTTAAATGAGAGACATGGGACTCTCCTCAACTGTGTAATGATGACTGCATGGTCTCACAGTATGAAGTTCAATAATAATTTAAGTCAACAGAGTCACATGAGATTAGGGATGCCAAAAATCAGCGCCTTACAGCTCTTTCTCCGATGAATCCCATTACCTCAACGCTAAAGGAGCATTTTTGAAACTTCTTTAAATGAAAATGATAACGGTTTTAAAAGAATGAGAAAGATGTAATAAACTAGAGCTAGAAAAAATAAACTCTTTGGTTCTGTGGAAATAATGGCCTTCAAACTATTGGAACTTACTTAGATTCCCGTAAAGGCAAATTTTTGTAATACAATATTTAGATACAAGTTAAATCGTCACTTTTGTTGCAGTTGAAAAAACAGTCTTTTAATTCGCCACCCATTAAAAGGAAAAAAAAAAAAAAAAAAAAATTTAAAAAACAACACCCCCTAAAAAAAAATCAATAACAGATTCACACTGGAAGAATTTCTACAGACTAGTAGTGATGAAAAAACACACGTGTGGCAAAATTCATTGAAAAATAATCACCAGAAAAACTACTAGATTACAAATGGCTGGATCCTATCAGTTGGAGGAAAGTTAAGCAAAATGTTTACCCACGCTTAGTAAACTTGCAAGGAAATACAGTTGGCCTGTCCTCCACTAGTGTTCCAAGTGAGAGAGTAATTTAGCAATGCTGGGCTAATAAATGATAAAAAGAGAAACAGATTCTCAGGCAGAAAAGGCAGAAAAATTGATGTTTCTCACAGCACAACCTTCCCATTTTTGAATTTCAATACTAGTACAAAAAAGTATATAATCCATTGCAAAATCTCTTTCATTAAGGTCGTAACAGGTTGAAGGAAAGAGGTTTGGTGGATGCATTTGAGTTGGTTCAGTCCCAACGCCTGGTAACAATTATATATAATTGTGGCTAAAACTCGAAATACATATATATACGTGTATATATAATATATATATTTATATATATATATATATATATATATATATAATATATATATATATTATTATATATATATATATATATTATATATATATTACTATATATATATATATATATCATATATATATATATATATATATATATATATATATATATATATACTATATCAAACATCCGCATCCGCGGATCTTTAATAATATGCGGATGTTACCTGCATCACTAATATATATATATATATATATATATATATATATATATATATATATATATATTATATAAATATATATATACTATATATATAATATATATAGTATCATACCTCATTATATATATATATATATATATTAATTATATATATATATATATAATATATATTACTATATATA